>LPNX010778158.1:954078-1010716 GCA_001517045.1 Pseudotsuga menziesii | reverse complement strand
TCTCCAGGTGGGATAAGAATTGCACACCTTTGCATTGCTTGGCCCACTCCTTGAACCCCAAGTTCTACACTCAGGAGTGGCTCACTAGTGGATCGGGGACCTCACATAGAGTCCCTCCTCACATAGATGCAGAGATTGCACATGGGAGGAAGATAGCACTTAGACGACTATTTCAGGATAGCGACATGCTTGAGGAGGCGGAGGAGGGCTTTGTAGATTTTTCCACTGGCACTGGGAGATTTGGAGGCTATGATGTGCTTAGAGATAGGGGGGTTAAGAAACCCTATGCTTGGTGGGCAACTCATGGGGCAACATCCCCTATTCTATAGAAGTTAGCCTTGAGGATCATCTCTCAAGTTACATCATCCTCTTGTTGTGAGAGGAATTGGAGCACATATGGGAACTTGTACATTGTGAAGAAGAGCAGGCTTGAGTAGTCCAGGGCAGAGTCAATGGTGTATGTGCACTCCAACCTTCGTCTTATTTATAGGAAGAGGGAGGAGTGGGCGAAGGGAAAGACAAAGATGTGGGATGTCTTTCCTGATGATATGGGTTTGGACAGCAGTATGGAGTTGGCATTAGCCAACATGGATCTTAATGATCCAATGCTAGAGCCGGTCACTTTTGATGATAGTGATCGTATGGAGGGGTCATCCTCCACAGCAGGAGATGCAGGTCATCAGATGGGCAGAGAGGAGGAGGAGGGGGAGGAGGATGAGGATCAGGGCAGTGATGAGTATGTTGATGTTGATTCAAGCATGGAGGAGGACTACTGACATATGGGATTCTCCCATCTTGATCCACCCCTTTTTGTATTTACTATTAGACTTTAGTCTATTTTGGCATTTGCCAATGCCCAGTGGCATTCCGACATATATGTACATTGTATACATTTTGATTTTGATGACTTAATGAGAAATATGGTTTCGACATGCATCTATGTGTCTCATTGTGATTTGTGAATGACAAATGTGTTGTGAATCATGACTTGTGAATGGCAAATGTGTAATTAGTATTACTAATTACTAATAGTAATCAATGATCATTAATGTGTTTTTATTCTAATTTCTATTGAATATTTGTAAATGTTCTAGTTTCTAAATATTTTTGGATCTATATGTCTATATTTTTAAATTTTAATATATATTTTTAAAAATATATATATATATATATATATAAAACGTATCCTATGTGTCCTGATTTCGAGGGTCACCGTGTCCGTGTCGGACTCTCGTATTTTCGTGTCCTTCGTGTCCCGTGTCCCTGTGTCAGGTGACTTAGGTCGAAACCCTTTTTTGTTGGTCCACTAGGAACAAAAATGATCTCAGTACATCTAGTTCAGTGCCATAGATAATTCATCAAGTCTCCTTCAAAGTTTCAAGGTTTGTAGAGCGAGTGTATTAGCCTCTCTAAGAGTCAAAAGGTGGCAAATTCATATCTTTAGTCCTAGAAGGTATCTAGAGGATCTAAGAGTATATTTGGATACCCATTTGACCACTTACCTAGGTATATGAAATCAGATTGGTCATTACTACATCAAATCAATCAATTCCAAAAAAGTTGGTGGGCCCTTCCTTAGAGACTACATCATTGATTTTCATGGACGTGCATGAGGATGATTTACTCAATGTTTTGAAGATCTAAGGGTAGATATAGGAACCCAATTGGCCCTTCTACAACCTCCAACCCTTGCATGTCAAATGCACCTCCAATTTGGCTAGATTCTACAGGTGCTTATTTTCAGTGTCAACAGGCAACCTAAAAACTTCATGGACGTGCATGGGAAGAATTTAGCCATCATCTTGACCACGACTTGGTATATTTGAGCACCCAATTGGCCCAACTACTCATCTCATCAATCTCTTTGCAAGGCATTATCCATCAGGTCCTTCTTCCAAGCATAGGGAGGTTTTGGAGGCTTATTTCAAGTTGAATTTAGGCTAATAATGCATTAATTGATAGCACACCTAAGGTTTTTCATTAAAAATCCTAAGTTTGTGTCTAACTATTTATTAAGATGTCATAAAGTGCACTTATGAGTTAATTTTTAATTGAGGATGCACCTTTTGATTGATTGAGATAAATTAGCCTAATTAGCCTAAATTGATTTGGCTAAATTGACTAATGGCACACATGTTGCGTCAAATAAAGATAATGTGGCACTTTGGCAAACATGTGGAGCCACTTTGGGATCATCTAAGGCCAAACTCACTTGAAGATAAGTCCCAACCCTTGATCTGGTTCTCTAAGACATGGATCAACCCTCCTAAGGCAAACCATGTGCCTCAAACAAATTCACTTGGAATGTGGTTTTAGTCAAATGCATGAAGTAAAGAAAACAACACATGGTTCTTATCTCTCGTTTTGAAGAGACCCATGGTATGTAACAAATATTTGAATATTTTTTACTACTCAACCATGGAAGGCGTCTTCTAAGCCAAACGACTTGGCATTATCTAGGATATTTCATTATGAGAGGGTTGGATATAGGGCCATAGATTCAATAGAAACCCTCCTAGAAATCATCATTTTGTAACTACTCATTGTTTAAGAGGGCGGCAATGTTGTGTATATAAAATACACATTATTAATAGTAAAGGAAAAGCTATGCATATCTTAGTTATATTTATTGAAGTACTAAATCTAGAATATTATTAAAAGGTGTGTTTCGAAAGACGTGGCCTTAGATGAATGGTCACCACAAGGCCTATAAAAGCTAGACCAGTCTCATTGTAAATCATTCATTGTTATTTTATCAATCATTTTCAAATATTCAATCATTTATATATTTATTGTTCATTGTATTGAGCAATTTAGTAAGCTTTATGCTACAAAATTGCAATGTAAATTACTAAATTAAATTAATTAAATTTTAAAAATTAATACAAAAACAAGATGAGGAAGTAGCTACATACCCAAGTAATCGTATGGCAAATAGCTGCAACTCAGGAGCATCAACACCATGAAGCCACCACCGATCAATCAAATCCTTCTCCTTGTGCCTATTAGCCAAAGCAACATGTGAACCAAAGACACCTCGCCCACGTGAAAATTGGGCAGATTGAGATCGTATCTCAATGGCATCTTCTGTAGAACCATATTTTTTTAACAATGGTCATAAACCGTTTAACCACCTCTCTATTTTGGGAAGGAGGTTTCCTTCTTATTGTGGGATCATACCATTTGGTATTAATTGCATAGGCTGCCATATGAAGTGGGTTGTTCAAATTATTCCACCGCCCATGTATAAATGATTGCAATTGTGGCCATAAAGTAAGATCTTTATTATCTGTGATGGATTGGATCCTCTCACACAGAGTCCATGCTCTCATACATCTCACCTAAGCATGGACCATCTATGTTTGCATAGCGAAGCATATCACATATTGGCTCTACAGATTCCACAACAAATTTTACATCAACCCAAAACTGATCATCCAATATCAACCGCTTTACATCCACAGTTGCATCTAAGGTAGATAGCTTCCACTGCTCCCAGATATCACTAATAATTGTGGCGGCTAAAGCCCCCTTCATCTCCACAAGTTGCCTAAGAAAGTTGCCTAAGAAAAATGTAGTAAGTTCCAAATCTAGTGTCAATCGGCTTAAGAAGCTCCATTTTGGCATGCTTGCGGTAAAAGGCTTGTGATTGGGTGGTGGTTGCATATGAACATTTGAATTTTATGACCAATCTCAATTAATAGCCAAACCCATTCATGTTTACCAATGTCTTTCAATGAATTATTCAAAGAATGCACTGCGCATGGTGTCCAAAAGATATGCCTATGGTACATGAAGAAATCAAAACTAAAATTAAAAAATAGATAGTTGCAGTGATTTATGAATAAGTGCTAAAAATTAAAAAAAGCATACTTGTAACTAAAAATCAGACTTAAAAAGTTGGAACTTGCCACTAACATATACTCCTTTTGTACCATCACCCCAGCTGCTTTGCAAACTAGTGTTGCATCAGTAACAACTTGAACAACATTTGTTTGCCCCACCTTCGCAATGGCATCACATAATTGGTCTTTCAAGAGCGCAGTGTTCTTTTCATGACTAGAACAATCAAACGGCCCTTAGAAATTATCGATTAGATATGGAAGAGAATGATGTTTATCAATGGATAATTCCAACAATCAGTCCAACCATCCATGATAATGGAGCACCCATCTACACTCCAAGGTCCCTTCAATGGTGCCATTATCTTCTCAAGACGATTTTTCTCCTTTTCCACCAACACTATTTGGATCTTCTCATAACTAGGTAGATTATACCTCATAGGTCCATCATTAATTGCATGAACCATTTGCTCAAAATACTGTGAGCAAACCACATTGAAAGGAATCCCACATGCAAAAAAATCTTGTTATTGCAAGATCAACACCCTCCCTGCCTTTGACATCAAACATGTCATAAAGGCCACCAAGTTTTGGTCTTTTGTGTCCCGCTTTAGTGCTTTTGTCTTTGAGGATCCTGATGGAGCATGCTCATCACCAAGTTGAACTTCTTCATCGTCTGATGGCATTTCATCCTCATCGGTCTCGTCGTCACTAACATGTGTTGATGTAGTACCTACGTGAGGCATCCACACCAAGTCGCCCCCAGAAGAAATGTGAAGACAACACTTATTTTGCACAGTAAAAGAGAAGTCGGCCTAGCAGAAGAAGACAAGTCGGCCCCAGTTGAAAGATGAAAAAGTCAACATGAAGAAGTATAAATAGAAGGCACCCTCACTCATTTCTAACAAAGCAAGTTTGCTCCTCTTAAGAAGAAGTTTGCTACTGCTACAAGAAGAAGACTTTCTGGGGTTCTCTATTTTTGAAGAAGTTTCTCCTTTGTTTCTTGGGTTTTATCTTTTTGCTATATGAGGCTACTATGTATCTACATGTACACTGCTCTTTGAACTGATTATCTCTATTGGAAGGTTGTTAGGTTTTCTCCCTTAGTGGTTTCCCAAATCAAATTTGCGTCTATTGTTTCTTTGCTTGGTTATTCTTTTAGTGATCCTGTTTATTTGATGCAATTGAATTGTACTGCTATATCTATAAAAACTAACAACATGAGGCCTAGGGATTTCCTTGCCTGCCTTAGCCTCAAACCTATGTTGCTCCTTTTGTGTACTAGAGAGTCTTAAGAGATCCTCTTGATCTCCCATACAAGCTTCAACACCCAACCTTGGAATATTCATGAAATGGAATTTCTCTCTAGTATAGGTCACTTTCCATTCAACTTTGCAAAGTTTGCATTTTATTAAGGTTGTCCCCCTAGAAGCCTTTTCTAGTTTTCTCTTCTCCACATGTTTCCACAGTGGATATTGTGGATTACTTGAAGACATTTTACCTTTGGAGAACTATGGAAAAGAAAGGCAAAAATAAAAAGAGTTGAAACTTGAAATCTAGAAATGAAATGCAAATTTTTACTTGCCAAATACCACTGCAGTCCGCTAAACTATCTTCTTTCCCCTCACTGTTGGTCATTGTTTGCCTTTCCCTTCACTATTTTCCTTCCCCTCACTGTTGAATTGTCTTCTTTCCCCTCACTGCTAGTCGTTGTCCTCTTTCCCCTCACTGTTGGTCTCCTCTTTGCCTTTCCAAGTTATCCCTTGTTGTTGGTCTTTTGTTTGCCTTTCCCCTCACTATTTTCCTTTCCCCTCAATCCTAGAATGTCTTCTTTTGACACCTCTAATAGCTATACACCCCTCCTCACAAATGAACTGATCTAAAATGAATAGTGGACATTCGAAAATTAGCCTGAAATGGTCACAAATATGGTAGCAGTGGCCTCCAAACTTCACAACAAATTCATGGACAAAAAACAAAATGAGAGGGTTGAGCTCTTAGTGAGCTTTATGTTTGTCATTTTAGGTATTGAATTTTAGCATTTGCATATATTCCTTAATTTTGCAAATTGTAAGATAGATAACAATAAAACAAGTGCAGTAGTTAAACATACAACAACACAATGAACACAAGAAGTTTTTTTCATGGGGAAACCTTTAAAGGACAAAAACCCCAAAAGCATTAGTAATTCATCCCTTGAATGAGATGATTGAGTTTGTAAAAGACTCTCAAAATTATGAGATGAATGTTCTTCAATTTTTGTCAAACCCTAGCCAATTTTGATTAAGAATGTCACAAAGACAAATTTCAACAAAAATCGTAGATTAGGGCTAAATGCCCAGATTTCCTTTTTGTTGCCCAGAAGGCTTTTCTTGCTCCCCAAGCTTCTGTGTCTTCCACCCAAACCTGCCTGAACTGCACGGACCAAGTCTGATGCTGCTCGAGAGCTTTCTCCTACTACTCGAACCCAGTTTAGGGTTGCCCGAAACTGTTGAGGGCTGCCCATATCTACTGTGAGCTACCTGAGATGCTCTAGGACTGTTGTGTTGCTACCAGTGTTATCAGAACCGGACCGGAACCGGCAAAACCGGCCGGTCTGACCGGTTTACAGGGTTGGCCGGTCCGGTCAGCAAATTTTTTTGAAAAAACCGGTTTTTTTTCCAGACCGGGTATGGAACCGGCCAGAACCGGCCTGAACCGGCCAGAACCGGCCTGAACCGGCCTGAACCGGCCAGAACCGGCCTGAACCGGCCGGTCTGGACTGGGGATTCAGGAAACTCAATTTTTTTTTAAAAAACCAGAAAATAAAACTTTGCTGATGTACTTTGGAGCCTCTGATGTACTTTGGTCAGTTTACTGTGGCAGCAACAGTCAAGAAAGTTGAAGTCTGATTTTATTTAGCAGCAGCAAATTGAAGTTTGTAAAAGTTATTATATCTCTGGGATTCNTTTTTACCCGGTTTTTTTCCCGGTTCCGGTCCGGTTTCCGGTCCGGTTCACATTTTGGGCTTCGCCGGTTCGATGACCGGTCCGGTTCTGATAACATTGGTTGCTACCTGGGCCAGTATTACCCTGCCCGAACTTTAATCCCTACTGCCCGGATCATACTGGATCCAAATTGCTATTGCCCAAGACTAGAAAATGGTTGTCCGTGAAATTTCAAGGGCTACTCGAAACTGTTCAGTAGCAGCCCGTGAAGAAATTGGAGCTTCCTGTGAATGGAGACAAACTACCCGTTAAGAATATGGGCAGCCTGTGTGTCTACCCTGAACCTGCGGAGCTGCTGCCCGAACCTTCCCTCTGCTATTGCCCGAAATCCCTGTGGGCTACCCGAAACCTCTATGAGTTGTCCGTGGACAAAAATGAGCAGCCCGAGATATCAGTAGAGTTGTCCGTGAACTGTTGGGTTGCCCAAGTCTATGGTTCAGTTGCCTGGAAGTAATGGTAGCCTGCTAGCAGGCTACCCTTGAAGAGTTATATTTTCCTGAGGGTGCAGACAAGAATCCTGTGAGTATTCTCCTATTGGCCGTGATCTGTCTGGTCAAAGGATGACTCGCTAAGAAGTAGAGAAGCTCCTTCCTGCTGCCCAAGAGTCAGTTCAGCCTACCCGTGAAGTAGAGAGGGCAGATCAAGGTTTATAAGGTCAGTTTAGGGCTGGCCGAGAGTGAATAGTAGATGCTTGTGAATAAGAGTAAACCCTAGGGTGATGCCCTAGTTGTGCCCTTCTGCTGGTCGTGGATGAAAGAGGATGATTGTTGCTAATGATGGACAAAAAAGGTGATGCCCTAGATGCTTAGGGTTTGGTTGTAGCAGAAGTATGAAGATGCCCTAGCTAGATCAAGCCTCCATGCTAGGGCATAAAACAAGAAATATTCATTCTTCCAGAAACCCAACAAAAATCTTCAATCAGGGCAGTCACTTGTTGATCATAAGGTGTGTCTCTAATGAAATGAAAGTGACTTTCTTTTATAGGCTTTTAGTCACTTGGAAGTGGACCATAACTCAAAATAATAAAATAATATGAATTTTTTCTTTTACCTTTTGACTTTTCCCTTGAGTGGTGCCAAAGGTCTTTTTGCATTTTCACTTTGACTCCTTAGTAGTCCAAGGGTCATTATGTATTTTTGACTTTTACCTTTTAGCCTTCTTCAAGTGACCTTTGGTCCAAGCAAGTTGTCACAGGGGTCCTTCATACCTACTCAAAGTACAACATCATAAATAGGGAGAATTACTAATGCTTTTATCTCAAACTCCTTGTTCCACCAAGAACGGGTACTAGGTGTCTTAACTAGGGGTAGCTAATCCCTGGAGAAGATCACAAAGCCCATAGATCAAGGATAGGAGTACCTCACATGCCTAGACCCGGTCTAGGACTTATAGTGATGTCCTGGTAATTGACCAAGTGCCTCAGCCTTAGGCTGCATAATTTGACCCAAGGTCAAATACTTGGTAACTGACCAAGCACATCCATTCTCCCAGAGAATGGCCCTCACCACTAGGTTGAGTCCCCCAGTTCTAGACTGGTTCATCTTCCTTGTAACTGACCAGGTGCCTCCATTCAAATCATGGCCACTTAGCTTTAGGTTGAGTTCCCCCAGTGCTGGAGTGATTCCACATCCTAGTCCTTGACCAGATGTCCCCATTCAATAGAAGTGCTACTCAACTCAAGTCTAAGTTCCCCCTGTGTTGGACTGGTTCCAAATCTTGGTCCTTGACCAGATGTCCCCATTCTCCAAGAGAATGGCTCTTGATGATGATTAGGAAAAAATCAACACTCACTCTCAGCGAGAGAGGTATTCTCTGCCATGCCAAGCTTGTCACGGAAGTACACAAACTCCATTGTTGTCAAAGGCTGGGTTAGAATATCTGCAATCTGTTCGTCTGTACGGGATGTATTGCAACTTCAGAGTACCTCTCTGTACTAGGTCTTTGATGAAATGGTACTTCATTTCAATGTGTTTCGATCTATCGTGAAACATTGAATTTTCTGAAAGCTGAATGCAACTCTGATTATCACAATGAATAATCGTTGAGTCAAGCTTTCCACCGAATAGATCAGATAGTAGTTTCCTAAGCCAAATTGCTTCCTTGCAGGCATCATTTGCAACAATATACTCCGCTTCAGTTGTACTCTGTGCTATGGAACCTTGTTTCCTGCTGGACCACGAGATCATTGCAGATCACATACTGAAGCAGTGAGTTGAAGTACTTTTTCGGTCTACTGTACTGCCAACCCAATCTGAGTAAGCATATCCTGCTAACAATACTCCACTACTGGAAGTATACATGAGCCCATAAGTAATAGTACCTTGCACATATCTGAGTACATGTTTGGCAGCTACCTAGTGTATGTGCTTCGGATCGAACATGAACTGATTCAGAGCATTCACTATGTATCAGATATCTAGTCTCGTGTGTACGAGATACATCAAGGATCCAAAGAGTTGTTGATACAGAGTAGAGTCCACATCTTGTGAACTGGTGGTTGAGTCTCACAACTTCTTCAAGTTGGTTGTCATGGGTACGCTCATGGACTTGCAGTCCTGCATCCCAAATCTTTGCAAGATGTCAATTGCACACTTCCCTTGTGTTAGGAAGATTTCGCTTGGCTTTTGTCAAACCTCAAGGCCAAGAAAATAATGCATCAGACCAAGATCCTTCATTTCAAATTCAAAGGTGAGCTACCTCTTTACACTGTGCTATCAGTTGTTCCTCACCTGTAAGGAACAAGTCATCCACATATACGAAAAGGATTAAGATATGATTATGAACAACCTTAAAGTACAAATTGGAGTCAATGGTACTTCTGAAAAACCCCAAGCTATGAAGATATCCATCCATCCTCACATACCAGACTCTTGGAGCCTGTTTGGGCCCATATAAGGCTTTCTTTAGTTTACACACATGGGACTTGTCCCCATGAGTCACAAATCCTTCTGGTTGTTCAATGTAGACTTCCTCATCAATCTTACCATTGAGGAAGGTTATTTTTACATTCATCTGATGTAACTTCCATCCGAACACTACAGCAAGAGATATGATGGTTCTGATAGTAGTATACCTAGCGACTGGAGCAAAAGTATCATCAAAGCCACGAGCTACAAATTTGGCTTTGTACTTCTCTATGTTGCCATCAGCAGCATGATTGATTTTGTAGAGCCATCTTGATGTTACCACTGACGTTTTGGTCGGTCTGGGAACAACTTCCCACACATCATTTTTCATGATTGAACTGCACTCTTCATTCATAACATCAATCCATACATGTTGACTTGTTGCTTCTTTGTATGTGGAAGGTTCAGCATTGATGAGCTGACTCATAAGACTTGACTACTAATGTGGCCTTATGCTTTCTCTAAAAGTCCCGAGAGGGGCTTTATGCTTTACAGCTTCTTATATTGTTTCTCTGTACCAGGAAGGTCTCCTTTTGGAAGGAGAGACTTCAAGCAGTTCTTCTAGTGGACTTTTAGGTTCCTCATGTACATCCAGAATTTGATTCTCAAATTCCTCTTCCTCCCTCTGAACTTCTGAATCTGGAGTCTCAGAAGGAAGTTCTTTAAGTTTGGGACAAATCTCTGGCATACCTGTAATCAACTTTTGAGGGCCTAGAAGAGCTGTATAGTGGAGGTGTCCAAACCTATGATGCCATAGCTCACATGGATCACCTGTGTGATGAACCAACGCTTGTGTGGAAATTCTAGAAGCCTTCTAAAGACCTCCCTCTCGAACCCCAATCGATACAGCTGAGCTTAGCTTCTCATTCTCTTCTAATAGAAGGACATTCTTGTCCATGAAGAGGAGTCTGTAGCCCTTGTCTTCTAAGCCAACAACGAAGAGGAGGTTTTTCTTCAAACCAAGAACATATAAAATATCATCAATATGCAAGACCGTACCTGAATCAAGTTGAAGAGAGGTTGAACCAACTCCTTCAATCTTGTAACTAGAATCATCTCCAAGTTCCACTTGAGTAGTGAACTTCTTCTTTCTATAGCTGGTGAGTGCTCCACAATTACCTGTCATATGTCTGGAGGAACCACTATCTACTAACCAAGAGTTAGCAATGTCAGTGATAGATCTAGAAAGATAAGAGATCAGGTAATATTCCCTTCTAGGTTCATCATCTTTGGTAGTCCTTGTATTCTTCTTCTTCTTGGGTTCTTCTTCTATTCTGCAGCAGAAGCTTGGAATCTTCTTTTGAACTTCCTTTTTGGTTGCCTACAATCCTTAGCAAAGTGTCCAATCTTATGACAATTATAGCATTCCACTTTTGAAACATCAATGTGCTTACCTTGTGGTTTCTTTCCCTTCTTTTTCTGAGGGGAGGGCTTCTTGAACTTCCTTGTCTTAGTTGTAAGAGCATGGTTTCCTTCCTTAGTGCTAGTAGCCTTGTTTTGAAATCTTCCTTCTTCTTCTAACCAATCATGCCAAAGCCTATCAAAGTTTGGTTGATTTTCACGTCCGCTTACTGTTGCCAGAAATGTTTCCCAAGAGTTTGGGAGACCATCGAATACAGTCTATACAAGGTCATCATCATCCACAGTAATACCAATAGCAGAGAGTTGGTCTCTTACCTATGCAATCTTTGTGAAGAAGGTTCCAACTCCTTCATCCTTGTTCATCTTCAATGTCCGAAGCCTTTTCTTCAAAACTCTCTTCTGACCAGGAGCCTTATTTTCATACAGATTTGTCAAGGTGTCAAAGCATTCTTTGGCAGTCTTCAATGGAGTGATAGTGGGAATCAAGGTTTCCTTGACTGAGTCATAGATGATTCATCTAGCCTTTGCTTGATTCTTCTTGAAAGCAATCCTGCCAGCATTAGTTGTGGGTTCTTCTATGGTGTTGACCACCAAGTCATCAAGGTCATTTTACTCCAGGATGGCTGTGAGCCTGGCTTTCCAAGAGTTGTAATTTGTTGAACCTTCAAGCTTTTCTTCCAGTATGAAAGTGTTGGGAGCCATCTCTGCTACACAAGTCAGTTATCTAAGTCTGCAAAATGTCCCAAGGTCTAGGAAGACAACAATAATCTGCCTCTTACTGGGGTCTTCACATGCAAATCTCTGAAACCATGTTGAATTTTAGCATTTGCATATATTCTTTAATTTTGCAAATTGTAAGATAGATAACAATATAACAAGTGCAGTAGATAAACATACATCAACACAATGAACACAAGAAGTTTTTTCACGGGGAAACCTTTAGAGGACAAAAACCCCCAAAAGCATTAGTAATTCATCCCTTGAATGAGATGACTGAGTTTGTAAAAGAATCTCAGAATTCTGAGATGAATTTTCTTCATTTTTGTCAAACCCTAACAGGATTGATCAATCTCAAACCCTAGCCAATTTTAATAAAGAACGTCACAAAGACAAATTTCAACAAAAAGTGCAGATTAGGGCTAAATGCCCAGATTTCCTTTCTGTTACCCGGAAGGATTTTTCTTGCCACCCGAGCTTTTATGTCTTCCGCCCAAACCTGCCTGAACTGCCCAGACCAAGTCTGATGCTGCTCGAGGGCTTTCTCCTGTTGCCTGAACCCAGTTTAGGGTTGCCCGGAATTGCTGAGCACTACCTGGATCTACTGTGAGCTTCCTGAGATGCTTTGGGTTTGCTGTGTTGCTACCTGAACCAGTATTACCCTGTCCGGACTTTAATCCCTGCTGCCTAGATCATATTGGATCCAAACTGCTACTGCCCAAGACTAGAAAATGGTTGCCCGTGAAATTTCAGGGGTTGCCCGAAACTGTACAGTGGCGGCCCGTGAAGAAATTGGAGCTGCCCGTGATTGGAGACAGACTGCCCGTTAAGGATATGGGAAGCCTGTGTGTCTACCCTGATCCTTCGAAGCTGCTCCCTGAACCTTCCCTCTACTATTGCTCGAAATCCCTGTGGGCTACCCGAAACCACTGTGAGTTGTCCGTGGACAAAACTGAACAACCAGAGATATCAGTAGAGCTTTCCGTGAATTGTTGGGCTTCCCGAGTCTGTGGTTCAGCTGCCTGGAAGTAATGGTAACCTGCTGGTAGGCTGCCCGTGAAGAGTTATTGCTGCTCGAGGGTGCAGACACGAAGCCCGTGAGTGTTCTCCTGGTCGTGATCTGTCTTCTCAAAGGATGATTGCCCGAGAAGTAGAGAAGCTCCTTCGTCCTTTTGCCCGAGAGTTAGTTCAGCTTGCCCGTCAAGTAGAGAGGGCAAATCAAGGTCTATAAGGTCAGTTTAGGGCTGACCGAGAGTGAAAAGTAGTTTCCCGTGAATAAGAGTAAACCCTAGGGCAATGCCCTAGTTGTGTCCTTCTACTAGCCGTGGATGAAAGAGGATGATTGTTGTTGACGATGCACAGAGAAGGTGATGCCCTAGCTACTTAGGGTTTGGCTGTAACAGAAGTATGAAGATGCCCTAGCTAGATCAAGCCTCCATGCTAGGGCATAAAACAAGAAATATTCACTCTTCCAAAAACCCAGCGAAAATCTTCAATTGGAGTAGTCACTTGTTGATCATAAGGTGTGTCTCAAATAAAATGTAAGTGACTTTATTGTATAGGATTTTAGTCACTTGGAAGTGGACCATAACTCAAAAGAATAAAATAATATGATTTTATTCTTTTACCTTCTGACTTTTACCTTTAGTTGTACTAAAGGTCTTTTTGCATTTTCACTTTGACTCCTTAGTGGTTCAAGGGTCCTTATGTATCTTTTACTTTTACCTTCTAGCCTTCTTCAAGTGACCTTTGGTCCAAGCTAGTGGTCATATGGGTCCTTCATACCCACTCAAAGTACAACATCATAAATAGGGAGAATTACTAATGCTTTTATCTCAAACTCCTTGTGCCACCAAGATCGAGTACTAGGTGTCTTAACCAGGGGTTGCTAATCCCTAGAGAAGATCACAAAGCCCGTGGATCAAGGATAGGAGTACCTCACATGCCCAGACCTGGTCTAGGACTTATAGTGATGTCCTGGTAACTAACCAAGTGCCTCAACCCTAGGCTGCATAATTTGACCCAAGGTTAATACTTGGTAATTGACCAAGCGCCTCCATTCTCCCATAGAATGGCCCTCATCCCTAGGGTGAGTCCCCCAGTTCTAGACTGGTTCATCTTCTTGGTAACTGACCAGGTGCCTCCATTCAAAGAATGGCCACTCAGCTCTAGGCTGAGTTCCCCCAGTGCTGGAGTGGTTCCACATCCTAGTCCTTGACCAGATGTCCCCATTCAACAGAATGGCTACTCAGCACAAGGCTGAGTTCCCCGAGTGCTGGACTAGTTCCACATCTTGTTCCTTGACCAGATGTCCCCATTCTCCAAGAGAATGGCTCTCGATGCTACTTAGGAAAAAATCAACATTAGGTCTATGGGAAAGGACCCCACCATCCCCCTAGCCCCTCCTTACTTCAAAGCAAAAAAAGAACATTTCAATTTTCAAGTCCACGGGGGTCAAAACAGAGGCCAAATGTACTCGTGGTACTTGGGCTTTTATGAAGTACTAGTACACGTTGTTCATAAATAAGTACCGGGTTCTTAGGTGTCATACCAAGTACTTCCACAGTAGACCCAGAGGTACCCGTTCTTGTACCAAGTACAGCAGTACAGGTACCCGATACTGACATGTGTTCCCGACCCCTCGTTATGGGTACCATGGCTGCTTAGGGGTCCGCGGACCTAAGCTACGGGGAATCGCTCCTCCCCCTGACGAATCGCTCTTGATTCACGCTACGGGAGGAATCGCAATTCCTCATCGATTCCTCTCAGGAGCGATTTTCGGAATCGCGATTCCTACCCAAAAAAAACGCTTCCTGACATTTAGGAGTCGTTGAGGGAATCGATTCGAAATCGACGCTCCCGAAACGATTCCTCAGCGCTCCTGGAGTGATTCCTCAGCAAAAAATACGCTCCCGAAATCGCTCCCTGACCGATTCCACGTGATGGAAAAAAAATTCTCAATTTGTTTTTTTGGAAAAAAAATTGTTTTTTTATGGTTGCCTAGGGTTTAATTAGTGTTTATAAACACTATTGGCCTCTATTCGGACTCATTCTATTCTTCATTTGCTTGTTTACATTTTTCTTGCTAGGGCTTTGAGTGGCTTTGCTAGTTGTTTGAGATCAAATTTTTAGGAGCTTGGAAGGGAGATTGGAGGGGAGATTGAAAGCTTCTATTTGTGAGAGCTTGGAAGGAAGATTGAAGGCTTCCATAGAGACATTCAACCATCCTTGAAGAGCTAAAGAGCTAGGCTCTAAAAACCCAATCTTTGTTTGTTTTTGAAAAAATATTTCACTATGTTAAAATTTTAAATTTTGTATGTGTTTTTTTCCTACCCTTTCCAATTTCTTCTTCCCCGTCATTCTATTGTAGGCAAGAAGTGATTCTCATATTGAATCAACAAGCATGATGGGTATGTGGTTTTTGTGGTTGGTTCCGATTCTTCTCCTGATGGTGGTGGTGGGAAGTATATTTGGTGGTGGCAATGATGAGGATGAAGAGATAGGGAGCTGCACATACCATGGAGAGGAGGAGGAAGAGGGAGAGGAGGAGGAGGAGGAGGAGGAGGAGATTGAGAGTGACGAGGGGCCAAAAAAAGACACAACACCTTTGTGGAAGTATGTGACAAGGCTTGGGGGAGGGAGAGGGGGTGGAACCACAAAGTTTACATGCCTCTATTGTAATAAAACTTACACAGGTTCATATACCCGTGTGAGAAAGCATTTGTGTGGGATTATGCCATGTGATCAAGGTAAGGCTACTGGAGTCAAAACATGTGACAAAGTGCCAGGTAAAGAAAGAAACAAATACAGGATGGAAGAAGAGGCCGCTCAAAACAATTCCAAGAGATCAAGGGTCGAATCTGAATCCTCACAGAGAATGTTTAGTGGTGGATCTGGATCATCATCCACTCATGCTAGTGGATTCTCCCGTATGTGAAAAACATTATCAGATTTCCTTGACCTTGGTTGCAGAGATGACGTGGATTCAAAAATTTTGCAGGTTTCTCTATGCATGTGGTGTGCCATTCAATGTTCTTCGCTCACCCTATTGGCATGAAATGGTACAAGCCATCAATGGTGCCCCTAAAGGATATAGGAGCCCTGGGTATGACAAATCTAGAACCGTGGGACTTGACAAGGAAAGAGCCAAAATCAATAATGCTCTTGGAAAGTTTACAAATGATTGGGCGTTATATGGGGTATCCATTGTATCGAATGGGTGCACAAATGTTAAAGGCAAGCCATTGATAAATATTCTTGGTGTGTCTGCTAGTGGTGTGGTCTTCCTTTCAGCTCATGACTACTCAGATCACTACAAGACTAGTATCAATATTGCACAACCTTTATTGACACCATTCAAACGATTGGGCCATACAATGTCATTGAAGTCATCACAGATAATGCTGCTAATTGCAAGGCAGCAGGAGCAATCATTGAGGATAAGTATCCCAACATATTTTGGTCAAGGTGTTTGGTTCACACATTAAACCTTTTGATGCATGATATTGTTAAGATGAAGGACCCTAGTTACCGATGGATTGGTCCTTATACAAGAGAGGTAAGAAAATGATAAAATTTATCACCAATCATAGCATGGCACACCACATTGTTCGCAATCATTCTAGGTTGGAGCTATTGAAGATTGCGAAGACTAGATTTGGTAGCTACTATGTAATGTTCCCAAAAGTGACATGCATGCAAACCCTAAAAGTGAGATGCATGCAAACCCTAAAAAAGACATGCATGCAAACCCTAAAAGTGATATGCATGCAAACCCTAAAAGTGACATGCATGACATCTAAGCATTATTTAATGATGCATGCACTCAATTAAATCTCCATGTGCATGCATGCAAGTCAACTGCAAATTAGAAGTTAAAGTAACCTAATTAGGTCAAAAGTTAGGGTTTTCGCAGTTGAAAGTTATAAAAGAAAGATAAAGTGAATGGAGACTTTACTTTTTGATTATTATTGATTTTGGAACTCTTGAGTAGCAGCACAGCATGCAGCCACAGCAGTTGGGGTTGGAGACGGCGTCTTCAGTTAACGGGATTTCGACAGTGAGATATCTGCCCTAGTCTCCTCCGGGATAAACCATCTAGGTTTGTCACCGTGTCTATTGGATTCATCATTATCCAGTATTCCAGTATAAGTCCGAAGGTTATTGCAGATTCATCCGTACAGTTGGAGGCATTTAGCTGGGAAACCCTACTCATTCACCAGGACTCTGGATCACCATATTTCTTTCCCATGTGGCCTGCATCCTCACTGATAGGATCACTCTACTGTATTGGGTGATTATCAGCCATCAGATTGTCCATCCAGGGCAGCTAGCAGCAGTTTACAGGATTGTGGGGGCGTGAGCAGCAGATTGGTAGACCAATTCGCTAGGCCATTTGGAGGGGTCAAAACTCTTGCACGCTCTGGCCATCCTCTCCGGCATGGGCACACCTTCCATCCGACCTATTTCCAGCTGAAACTGACCATCCCTTCAGCAAAAATGTCACACTTGTTTGATTTAGTGAACCGGGGTATTGCAGCAGAAAACCAGGTTATTTCTTCATCAGCTCAGCTCATCTTGCATGCGTATTCTTTCTGGAGCTTATTCAGCCGGCTTATCAGTGTGGTATCAGAGCATAATCCTTGCCAGCTGTGGGCACATAGCAATTGAATAAAAGTGCATGTTGATGTATGCGTGTACATGCAAATGCATGTCAGTGATGTTGGTGAAGTGCATGTCAGAACAAAGGTTTTTCTTTGCCAGCTTGTGAGAACATGAAGATAATGAGAAGGATCTTGACTGGAAATTGGCAGAGGTTAGCAGTACTTCAACACTTGCCTTGATATCAGGAATATCTAGCCTTGGGTGATGATGTATGTGCAGCATTGTCCTTTCAAGATTATTACACCATCCAGTTCGGGATCCAGCCCAAGGATTTGGATGAGGATCTCCTTAAAGACATAATTGAGGGAGGGAAGAAAGATGAGCATGAAGTACAGGTTGTTGGTGAGCTTCATTTGGAGTCAACAGTACATGATGAGGATGTGCTTGAGGAGATAGCATTAGAGCCATCCTGTGAGTCTAGCGACACGAGTACATTTGCTAGTCAGATTGTGGACAAACTATGTGATGAGTTGGAGTTGGTACACTCTTCATCACCTACAACAGGAATCTAGACAGTTATGACAGGCAAAATACATGAGGTGCAAGGCAATGAGCACAGCAGTCGAGACAGTGAGCAGTCACACATGGAGGTTAGGGAGAGTTTATACATGCATGAGATAGAGCTTCCAGATGATAGTCATCGAAAGAAGATTCAATGGGTTAAAGAAAGCATTCTAGCGATGAAAGAGAGGACCAAGATACTCCGAGACAACATAGTACAGCGAGATGTTGAGCTTACAGTTCTTCGAGTTGTATGTACCAAGTCAGAGGTCAGGCTGTCTAGTATTGAAGAGCAGTTGGATTCCTTGATGGGGCAACAGAAGAAACATACTATTGCATTTCAAAGCAGTCCTCTTAAGGAGTACATAGATAGGGCTTGCAGTAGCTTGAGTCCACATTTGCATAATGGTGAATGGTTTTTACAGGTTGGCCAGGATCGAGAAATTGACAAGCAGTATATGAGCATTCCAGTTGAAATCAGAAGGGTAGAATGTCAGCTTGGTAGGATTATTCCTTGTGATGGTGCTTATGGACAAGGTACTTGTCGGGGGTTGGATTGGAGAGAGATTAAGAGTTGGTGTCCTATTGAGTGGGCGATTCTTGGGAAGACATTCCTAGCCAAGGGTATAGTCCCACAAGAGCCTTCAGATATTTGGGATGAAATATGCACAAGTTTGCATTGGAATCCAGGCGGAAGACATTATGAGGGATGGATACAGTGTTTACTGATGGCGTTACTTGGGAGTCTACATGATGCTCCTTGTGTCGATACTACGCAGGGTAGCAATGGATGCATTTTGACCTCTGCAATTCTCAGATTGATTTGGGACCCTTGGATTACAATAACTGACAATTTAGTGATTGCTAGAGGGTGCTTTCAGGAGGTCCCTGGTGATGGTACCGTACAGTGCAGTGTTTTGAGTAGAGGGTGCTACAGATCTCCTAGGATCATTTGGGACCCTAGGATCATCCCCAGATTCAATTGGTTCAGTTGATTGATTGTGGGTTTGCGTTGGCATTGCTTGAGGACAAGCAATCTTTGGCGAGGGAGGAGTATAATGTTCCCAAAAGTGACATGCATGCAAACCCTAAAAATGACATGCATGCAAACCCTAAAAGTGGCATGCAACCCTAAAAGTGAGATGCATGCAAATCCTAAAAAGTGATATGCATGCAAACCCTAAAAGTGACATGCATGACATCTAAGCATTATTTAATGATGCATGCACTCAATTAAGTCTCCATGCGCATGCATGCAAGTCAACTGCAAATTAGAATTTAAAGTGACCTAATTAGGTCAAAAGTTAGGGTTTTCGCAGTTGAAAGTTATAAAAGAAAGATAAAGTGAATGGAGACTTTACTTTTGGATTATTATTGATTTTGGAGCTCTTCAGTAGCAACACAGTGTGCGGCCACAGTAGTTGGGGTTGGAGACGGCGTCTTCAGCTAACGGGATTTCGGCAGTGAGATATCTGCCCTAGTCTCCTTTAGGATAAACCATCCAGGTTTGTCACCGTGTCTATTGCATTCATCATTATCCAGTATTCCAGTATATGTCCGAAGGTTATTTGCAGGTTCATCCGTACAGCTGGGGCATTTAGCTAGGAAACCCTAGTCATTCACCAGGACTCTGGATCACCATATTTCTTCCACATGCAACCTGCATCCTCACCGATAGGATCACTCTACTGCATTGGGTGATTATCAGCTATCAGATTTTCCATCCAGGGCAGCTAGCAGCAGTTTACATGGTTGTAGGGGCGTGAGCAGCAGACTGGGAGATCAATTCGCTAGGGCATCTGGAGAGGTCAAAACTCTTGCATGCTCAGGCCATCCTCTCCGGCGCAGGCACACCTTCCTTCCGACTTATTTCCAGCTAAAACTGACCATCCCTTCAGCAAAAATGTCACACTCGTTTGATTTAGCCATCCGGGGTATTGCAGCAAAAAACAAGGTCATTTCTTCATCAGTTCAGCACATCTTGCATGCATATTCTCTCTGGAGCATATTCAGTCGGCTTATCAGTGGTAAGTGTTCATTCTATCATGCAAACCCTAACCCTAATTTCAGCTATAAAATAGGAAAATTTTGCATGCAAGTTTGCATGCCTAGTTGTTTCAATAAATTTGCATAGAAATAGAAAATATCAAGATTTGGGATATTACATACTACCTCACCCTCAGGAGGCTTTTGAAGGTAAGAGAGGCATTGGCTAGTATGGTCTCAAGTGATTCATGGCAAGGATTGAAAGACAAAGTTGCAAGCGCATCTGATAGACATGACTTTCAAGATGTGGAGGACACCGTTCTTGATGGTCATTTCTGGACACAGGTTAAATATGTTCTACAGTTCACCAAGCCCGTTTATAATATGATTCGTTTTGCAGATACAGATCAGCCAGTGATTGGGGAGGTGTATGAGCAAATGGATAGCATGCTTGGTTATATCAAAGACATTGTTGAGCAAAGAGATGCAATCTTGTATAACCATATTCATAAACATGTGTTCAAAAGGTGGGATAATTTGAATGTTCCACTCCATGACCTTGCATATGTCCTGACCCCAAAATATTATTCTCCATCTTCGTTGGCCCAACCTGCACCTGGTGGTGGAGTTAGGAAAAGACCACACACAAATCCAGAGGTGCAAAATGGGTATAATCTTGCATTAGACAAGTTGGTCCGTAATGAGGAGTGTGCTCAAGTACGGAGTGAATTGAGCCAATACATCGGTGAACATGGATTCTTTGGTACCTTGCATGCAACCAAAGATCGAGAGAGGTTGGATCCTATCTGTTGGTGGAACATGTATGGAAGTGGTGCCACATATTTGCATAAATTGGCAGTGAGGGTGCTTTCACACGTTGTCAATAGTTCTTCCGCAGAGAGGTGTTGGAGCACCTACAACTTCATCCACAACGTCAAGAGAAATAGTTTGAATACAGAACGGGCCGAAAGTTTGGTTTATGTGCACTACAACTTGAGGTTGTTGTCCCATTATTGTGAAGCGACCAAGAATGATAGAATTTTTTTGACTTGGGACAACAATCTAGAGGAGGCTAATGTGGAGAATGAACTATTGGGTGATCATGAGGGTGATCCTCGTCCGATTCATACATCAGAGATGCCACTCCCAACCACCAGCAGGTTTACAGATGCAGGAGATTTTCCTTTTGCTTCACAATGTCCAACAATCCGTGGGGGCCATTCATCTTCTTCTCATGTTCCACGATCACTTCCACCAGCTCCTATTCCACCTAGAACACGAGAAAAAAAATTGGAAGTTTCTCATGGCAAGAGGAAAACTTAGTAGATAGTATCATAATACTTTGTATTTCATGTTTATTATGGCCTATTTTGTAAACATTATGGCCTACTTTGAAGTTTGAACTTTGAACTTTAAATTGTTGACTGCATCTTGATTCTTATCATCTTATGATCTTACAACTCTTTGGTATTGAATATGATATTATGATGCTTTGTTTCATTTCATGGTTGATGTTATGTGTTAGAGTCTAGACTATTAGAGTTTGTTGATGGAAAATATTATATGTTGAAATTTGAAGATTGATGTTGTTGATGATTGATCATTTGATGACATTGCTACAAGTCATAGCTCCTAGATGATTGATGTTATATGTGACATGAGTATTAATGGTTATATCTATGTTTTCTATAGCTAATTTGGTATAATACATGTTTTTTTAATATGTATGCATCAAAATATATAAAACTATATATTATATAAAAAACGCTCACGAAACGCTCCCAAATCATAATCTTTTGAAAATTTCGCTTTTCGCTCCCGCTCCCTGCTCCCAACAGCCTTGCCGCGGACTAAAAAAACTATTAATTTAAATATTTCCTAATCTAACTCTAACCCTAGATGGCAATACTAAATCTAATCTAATCCACTTTGTTCAGTAGTATTTGGTAATACTAAATGGTAATAATAAATGCTTAAAGTCAAAGAGACATTCTCCTTATCTTTCATTTACTAAGCTTTTACTTAAATTTTTAACGTTACCATTAATTGTTCCAGGATGTTTAAGAGTGGTTCCAACCTTATCGGGCTTCGTATGCAAAAAGTATAATTTTAGATCACATTCAAAATTCAACAAACTTAATAGTTTTCAAGATTGCAAAGTTTCCACCAAATTCTATCATGTACAAGGGTATGGTATTGACATTTAATCAAGCACATCAACCCTTCGGGCCTCTATATACCTTGATGTTGGTGGTGTTGATTGTTGAACTCCTCTGTAGTGACCTTAATAAAAATGTACTCTTCACTCCAGCAAAATCACTTATGAGAAGCTTTTTCTATCTTATTTTAATGATTAGATTAGGAAGTTTCATTAAAATTGTAGGGTGTTGAATTGTTGACTAATGTCCTTGGAGGATCAACTTGGGATTCAAGGTAGACGCAAGGGCTACAGCCTAACCGTAACCCTAAATCTATAATATGAACCCTAAACTTGTGCTTCTAGGCTTTCAACTAGTACTACTACTACAGCTGTAGATGACCTTGAAGAGTCCGAGCTTGTGCCAAATGATGATGCCATTGCTACTTTTGATTCTAGTTCTACTTCTAGTTCTAGCAGTGGTGATGAGTTTGATGATTGATCATATTGATCAATGACAAGTATGATGTATGATGTATATGTAGTGGCATCATAGCATGTTGTTTTTTAGACTCTACAGACCATTTGGGCCTCATTGATTACGTATTTTGTTCCAGATAAGTAGTGCACAATACCCTTTGTGCCATTTTGATGTATTTACCCTTATATGGTATATACATGAGCAGACTTAGGGTCTTTTGTCTCTAATTCTTAGGAATCATGGACTAGAACCTTTAAAATATTGTTTTTCCTTAAAATTTAAATATTTTATGTATTTTTGAGTAAACCGAATCGTTAAATTCAAATTGGCCAAGTCATTACCGATTTTGAGTCTGAGTCTAAGTTGACCCTCGTACGATTCCAAGTCTGAGTCAGAGTTTTTAAAACATTGGGTAGAAGAGATGTTCCAATGTTTATAAAGAACAACAAAGACCTGCCGTTAGGCAATAAAACTACGGCTGGGGATTCATATTGGCTATGAATACAGTAGGTTCTTAAGCACAGGTTGTGTCCTAGATATACTAGGGGGTAGTGTTGGCCGCCACTATAACTCTTGTTGATACCCCATGCGAGCAGTATCGCATTAGACAGGACTTGAACATGGAATTGAACTCCATGTACCGTGCATATATCATAGACCCCCTTAGGACATAGCAGACCCCCTTGCAAACGATGCATACAAATCATGCATACAAATCGTGCATGGGCATAGACATGTACTCTACACGAAAAATATCAGAGATCTAGATATTGGATTCACCTCCTAACGAGCAGAAGCTTGAAGTTGTGGTTTCAAAGGCAAGCTCTAAAAATTTATAGAGTTGTTCCTTTCATTACTTTTGGTGGCATTTGGCAGGCTCGCAACTCCAGCTTATTTGAGGATAGTCTTACAAACTTTCCAAGTTGCAACACAAATCTGTGCTATCACTCAATACTTTAAAGCTCAAGAAAAAATCTGAGGCAAGAAGCCTTGGGGAGCTATTGGTCGATAAGACTTCTTGCTGGGGATTTTTCAACAGGGCCTTCAAAGGCCCTGAAGACACTTGCGGGAAAGAAGGTGTTTTGTACTTTTTGGATCAACATTACATACGCTTCTCAACAAATGTTGGTAGAGGGTCCAACAATAGGGATGAACCATTGGCACTTCAAACTCTTCTGAAGCTGGCTTTTTCTAAGAATACTTCTATATTGCAGGTATTTGGGGACTCATCGCTGGCTCTCAAGGGGGTGAACCAATAACATGGCATTCATAGCATTGCAGTTCAGGCCTTTGTTGATCAGATCAAGATTGCCACAGGAGATTTCAAAAATTTCTTTCACACATGACTACAGGGAAATGAACTCCGTTGCTGATGCACTGTCAAAGGATGGACTACTGCAGGCCCCTGGTTCTCTTCATCTGAAAGAATATAAGGAAGGATCCCACATAGAATCCTGAATCCTACTACAAACTTTATGTTTTTTTACTATTAGGGTCTCAGACTAATGTATCTTTGATATCCTCTTTATAGTAGGCTTGAGAAGGGACTGTATAATGTTTAGAACTAACATACAACGTAAAGTATCTTGATGGTTACCATACTGGACAACAAATGGCGGGAAGTTTGGTCTATTATGTTGCCAATTGCACTTGGCAATTTATAAAGTTTTTTGATACCTGCTCCTGATATACTTACAAAGTATAACATCAGGGTTACTTGCATGGTATTGATAGCACCTAATAATGTATGTTTAGTTCTATTTTGAATTAAAAATATGGTATTTTTCCTTCAAAAAGAAAAAGAGACACAGGTGCAGAAAGAAAGATAAAGAATTGACTTTAGTATTAATGCTGCAGCCATACATCTCTCACTCGCACTTGCATCATGTCTCATTACAATTTATAGCATAACTAGGTGGTTAAGGTATTTTAATTAAAAAGACCATATGTCACGAATATAAAGTGACCATTACGCAAGCTTTTATTACTATTATACCTTGTCGGAATGATAGTAATCCAACAAACTGCATGTGATGATGAGGCAAATGAGGTAACTCTTGGGCTCTACGATATAGTTCATGAGTAAGCTTACATCCATACTAAATGCTACAATCACATGCTCCTCATTTCTTCTTTTGTTTCTTGAGTGTTAATACCCCAACAAGTTCTACATGCGATGACGAGACAAATGATGCCATTTTTGGTCTCTGACATATAGTTCTCGAGTTGTCTTGCATGCATACTAACTGCTACGATCACCTGCTTCTATTTTCTTATTTTGTTTCAATTACGAAAAGCCATGTATTAACATAAGTTTCATGGAAAACATGCAAGCACTGGAAGACACTTTCAGGACAAAGTCACAGCTGAAGGAAAACACAGATATACTAATAGAATGACAACCACATAACATATACATGCTTCAGTGCACCCTACACTATCAAGATCAAGAACAAAACAGAAGACAAGTTCTAAGAGCACACTAACTCTTGGAAAACAACAATGCTTTAGATTTCCTTTACATACATTGAAAGAACCTTTTTCAGGAATGGTAGAAAATTTTCTAGTTCCGTCAGTTGAGTAAGACCCTGTACAAATGTGACAGGTACCAGGAACAGGATTGTAAGAAAAAACACTGCCACCGCAACCACAAGTTTACTGATCCATAGCTGGATATAGGGTGCAGAAAGAAATGGCCAGTAGACATCGCTGGGTTCAGGTGCTGGTTCTGTCACCCACAACAATGGATTAGATGACTGTAGAACTTGTGATGCCATGGAGGCACCATAACGAGATCTGAAGGAAACAAATGCAGCTGGAAGTTCCTGCATAAAGCAACATAAGCATGAGACAAAAAACTGAACTTTGGCAAGAGACCATACCCAAAGGTTGAATTACAAAATATCTGTGAAACCAATTTCTCAAAGCTGGAAATAACTAATAAGAGAACCATGTTTTGATATTATTAACAACTAAACAAAACGAAGCTTATAAATAGAAAAGGTTTTGTACAATTGGCATCCCTAACAGGCAAACACTACAGCAGGTTTCATGCATACAAGTACATGTTGAGAAACAGTTCTGAACAAATTTCCAAGTTTCCATATCATTCGATAATAAATCTAAAGAGTGAATCCTTAAACAAGTGGAATTTCAAGTTTCAACGGGATTTACAACATGATGACTACCTATACCAATTTATCTTCCATTTTTTTAAATGTTTCTCAATAAAACCATCCCCTTTCTTGTGGAAAATGTCTTCCAAATTTGGTAGGAAGTTTGTTGGAATTCATAGTTCCACCTGATTGATCGGAACTTTACCCCAGGTTTAAGAAGTCTATAAAAGAAGTCATGGACGATCTGAACCACTTTTTGCACAAGCCCATCAGATTATAGACACCATCAAATCATTCGAATTCCCATTTACTCGATCATCAGTTTCAAGTCAATTCGATATTGAATACACAAAGTCCTTCATCCATAGCTATGGAACTCTATGAGCATCAGCAGGAATATCAGTTACTTCCTTTAATTGAGTGCTATGTTGGTGATACCGACCAGGAATTTTGCAATCATTTGCAATTCTAAGATTATACAACTTAAACTCTTCAAAGATATAACATTAGAATGAAAAAAAAAAGGAGTAAACGAAGCATATTATAGTACAAGAACTGCATAAATTATTCTGAGAAATGACCATGGCTTTAACAAAACATAGGTCACTTGACTCAAAAGGGAGAGAATGCTTATTGTATTATCCAATAAAAAATAAGATGTATATCACCTATTATTGAGGTAAGAATAAACACCAAGCTGCAAAGCATTAATGATAGTATATGTACACATACACATATATACTATTAAATTTAGACACGTAATATTAATGTCCCACTGCTCAGTGGTTATTGTTACATTGCTTTACTTTTTCTTGTTTGCCCACACCAAAGTAGATAATCACCCATACAACAAACTGCCGTGGAATTAGTATTGAGGTAAGAAATAAACACCACGTTGCAAAGCATTTAATATAATGTGTACACATGTATACTGATAAATCTCAGTGCATACACATATTATTATATTAATGATGCTTATTGTTACTTTATACCTCTTGTTTGCCCTCACCAAAGGAGACAACTACCTGTACAACAAACTACCATTGGAATAATGCATAATTAAAGCATATTTAGCAAACAATTATCCATACAACAAACTACCCTTGGACTAATGCATAATTAAAGCCTATTTAGCAGACTACATCTTTTTATTTTCATTCTTAATGTGCCCTGTGAAGTGACTTTATTAAATTATGTTATGTGACACTTTGTCTATCTAAATACTGGCCCCTAATAGAACCTACTCAACACACTAAAAAAACTAATGTTGGGATTTTCATAATTCAAGCCTACCCGACACACCACGTGCCTTGACTTCCTTTATTGATGTGGCCTGAGACATTATCATATTATGTCATGTGACACTTTATTTATCTACATATTAATCCCTAATAAAGACAATGATATTGTGATTATACCATGTTAACTCTTTGCATTTGATTGTTGCTTGCAGATAACCATTTTTTCAACCTGTTACAACTTACTGCTTAAGCCATCACCTACAGTGTCAAAGCCCAAATTCCCAAGATGAAGACTCAAGGGTGACTCAAAGATGGTATCCAATGTCACCTCAACGAACCTCTCCCACACTTTAGGTTAGGTTTAGACTGACTCAAGGATGGAATCCCTAAATGATTCTCTAAATCAAAGGCAATGGATAATCTTATAAGGACCATTGACTAAGAATGTGTATCTGAAAAGTAGATTTGCAATATTTTATTCTTCAGAATCCAAATTTCCTGGGCATCAAAAGAAATCTTTATGGCCCAAAAGAAATCTTTATGGCTGTAAGTATCTGGTTCAGATCTGCAGAATTTTATGGTTGATTCCAGCTTTATTAATTTAAAAAATTCAGATTCCTTTTGCAATATGGACTGCTTATTCACATCTGATATTTTATATTTCCTTAACCATCCTTTTAGGATAGCAAAAGAAGAAGTATTTTTCTTTAAAATAAGAGATCTGTAAGGTTGGTTTCGCATATATAAATTCCAGATCTCAAAAAACAGTCAATAAGAGGGTTTCTCTTTGGCTTGCTGGTTAAAATCCAAACTCAGATCTTTCCTTGTTGATTCAGATTTCTAACCAGGAAAGTAAATGGATGTAAATTATGAGTTTGAAGGGTTGGAAAGAAAGGCTAGTGCCTAGAAATCATGTAGGGCAATGGGATCTGTTAGCCCCTCATATTGTATGAGGGCTACTGTTATAACTTATGCCATATATTCTATGGGCATACTTGCACTCATTTTTTCTTTCCATTTTTTGCTTCAGCATTCCAGACTTTTATGGTTTCAGATGATATATGTGTTGTGATGATTATGATACGATGCCATGCCATGCCAAAAAAGATCTGCTATTATGGTGATATGCTACTTGACGTTGTATTTGCTGCTTCTACATGATCATACATATGGTTATTTTGATGACTATAGCTAGTAGTATTAGTCATAGGTTGACGCGGTGAAGGATGTTTGATTTATATATGTACCATGGACCAAGATGACCCTTGGTTTTGCAACAATTATCCCCCCTTCTTCGGTTTAAAACTGGCCGTCTCCATTATCCATCATCATTTCAGTTTGATTCTACATCCTAATGGTTACTAAATTGATTTGATGATATCTTGATATTCCCCTTTGTATCCCCTTATGACATAATCCCTAGTTGAGACACATCCCTATTTTTTGTACTTTGGTAAAGATTACAAAGGCACCCCCCATCTTGAGTCGTTTAGTTGATTGAAAACTGTTATCACATATACATTTGCAGGTGGGATTCCATGATGCAGCATGCAGACTTGTCTCTTATTCTATTACGGGCTACTTTTTATATGGGGTATCAACATGGATCTTTACAGCTTCAGAGCCTTGTTCATTAGATTTTCCTTGCCAGGACTGAGATTCAGGAGTCCATTGAGATGATTTGGCTGATGATCTAGTTCATTGTAGCAGAGCAGCAGATCAAAGTTGGTACACACAATTATAGAGGTGCTGATCAGTTGGAGATAGGTATACATGGTGAGATCAAGTATATTTCCTTGGTTTTGTTTTGCTCTATGATGTATCTCAAACACCTATGCTTGTCATGTTAAGACGATTATGGTGACCTATGCTTATATCTTTTGTATTGCTCTAACCTGTGTTATGATTAATCAAAGAATTCAATGCGAAGACTGTTGCCCATGCCATGCTTGAACAAAGTGTAAACCTTAGTGCTAGGTTGGTTCCATGTCATTTGTCCCCGTCCATCCAGTTCATTCACTTCTGTTTTTATCCCATGACTTAGACTAATGGAGACTTGTGAGATTGAAGATCCTTTCCCCATTCAGACCCCTATGCATGATGAATCCCATGTTGTTTTGTGTCTCGGATCTAAGATGTGCAACAAAACTTGCCAAAGCCTTAAGCCTTCTGGGCCAAGAAAACCCGCTGGTGTTGGTTCCTAAGCTTAGGTGAGTTGGGTTTTGAAGCCTTGACCTCTCTGGTTGATTGCCCCCGATGTTTGGTCCTTACTGTGGATATTCCCCCCTAGTTGCCCGAGAAGTTGTCAGTTAAAACTTGAAGCAATATGTCTACCATCATTACAAGCATTGTGAGTTGTATGCTATATAGATTATGAAATGCAAGCCTGCAAATGAAATTGCAAATTATGTCTTTAGACACAAATCAGAAAGGCTATGAAATGAAATTGTGAAAGACCCAAATAAAGCAGTGGATAAACAAATGCTAAATCTAAAAACTGCTGGCCATATTATTGAAATGTAATGATTAATTCCTCACATAGCCTAAGGGTTTTGATGTGAGATGGAGTAAGGGACAGCTAATTCTAAGTGTCCCCTAGGATCTCTTCACTACTGTTTCTTGTGTACTCAACGCAAGGGTCCTAGAAAACATCCTCATGGAGTTTGTTCTTTAGCTTGGATGTGAGTCGTAGACATGATTGTTAAGGTTGAATGGACACGTCTTAGATCATCTCATCCACCTGTGAGACACCACCATTCCCTATTGTTCATCTAACATGCATATGTCACCTTGGTAGAGTGTATTGGTTATCATTCGGATAGATCACTGAGTCAAAGTCACTCAAAAGTCATTTTCCCTTGCCTTAACCTTGATCTTCCATCCTCACCCATCTGTAGCACATCTTTTAAACTTTGTAAGTATGGCATGAACAAGCAGACTTCCAAAAGATTCTAATATTTTTCAGAAGCAAAGGTACATTTTATTATTATTATTATTATTATTATTGGTCACAATGATTATGAATAACTGATTCAAGTTTGGTTTTGATATACACCATTAGGGCATTTCTTACGTTGGATGGTTGCAGTGTCATACTGGCATAGTATCTCACCTTGATTTTGGGTACTTTGACCTGGTCAACCCAGTTGACCAAGTCAATCACGGTTCCCAAAGCAATGACTAAAAAATACAACATGGTCTATATTTGTTCCAAACATGCCGAGGACCAATACTGCAGTTTCAGTTTTGAGAGTTTGGCCCCGGTTCTCCAGAAAAGGGATTATTATCACTTAATTATTGGCCAAATGATCAAATTTTATTACATATGGCAGTATAATTGGTTCTTCTAGAGCAGAACAGTGTTCCAAGGGATATGAGTAGTCACTTATACCATTCTTCTATGTCTCCAGTTCATCCAAAGTAGTAAGTTTGCCCCAGTTTGCACTCTAGACAGAGTTATGGTGGATTTATCAGTTTCCAAAGATTTTACCAACAAAAATTGAACTAGTAAATCACTGAAAAATCGATTTGGCCTCCTGGGTCAAGGAAATGGCTTGGAATCTTGGCAGATGATGTTTCTCAGCATCCCGGACAGTCCTTCAGCAATTTTGAGTCAACAGATGTCCAGATTATTTTATTATGGCTCAGCCAGTGAGGAAAGCCCCACAAGGGGCACCCCCTCTAATTGGCTATTGATGTATTTCACTATTATATCATATGATTTGAAGTTGTAAAAGGGCCTAGGGTGAATTAAGCCCCTAAGTGACCCCCTCAGTATATTATTGTATCACACTATATGTTATATTTTGAGTTTGACTTAGGATAGGTGTCCTTGAGCAAAGTGCGCCCCCTTTGTTGACTCGGTCACTTGATCCATGTGATGAGTTATGTATTGTTGATCTCCATCGTTGATGATGTTCTAATATCAATCGTTGGATGAAAAAGAAAGTTAGGGTTTATGTCTCTCTCAAACTATTTAAGAGAGGTGACCCCCCCATTGTAATTCATGAGCATTGGCACTGGAATTTGAAATAAAGAGATTTTTTCTGTGATTATTCTCTATATATTTTGTGGATTTAATCTAATGATTTGATGACTGATATAGCTACTCTTATATACTAAGCATTGTTCAGTAAATATCTTGCATTTTTCCTTTACCCATCTGTCTGCAGGTTGAAGAGGCACGCTAGGGAGGACGTAGTTGTGGGGAAACTCACCCCGTCTTCGCTCTCGGGTGTCCATTTCAGGGAGTAACTCTTTCTTATGAACTTTTACTGTCTTTTCCTTTCTTTATCTTACAAATCTCGTTCATTTTCCTTACCATTTGGTTTTCTCTGGTTTGGCAGATAGAAGGGGGCGCTATGGTGACTGGCTAGAGCTCAACTCTGTCAAGATTTATTCCGAAAACGTTCATTTTGTCTGAAAAGTGCCATTCCTCATCATTTCACAGGCATTCTAGAAAATCCAGGTACGTTTCACAGAAAATTTCTCCTTGTTTTATTTTCTGTATGCATTTGTCCATCATTCCATTACATTAAAACCCTCGTTTTGTAGATCCATAAGTTCTAGCTTGCGGCGAGCTATAAAACTAAAATCCCACTTTAGATTTAATATAAAAACCCTAGATATAAATTTTCGACTTAATCAGACTCCATTTGCCGATCCAAAGCACTGGACGACTACTAGGGAAAAAAGCCCCTCTTGGGTAAAGTGGTCATTTTCACAAACCGCAAACTAGGTATTGTTGGTTTCATTTCCATTCGCCTAATCTTACACCCAACAATTATTTTGAGTATCTAATTTCAGTAATTTTCACTATTTTGCCTTAGATCCCATTTTTCTACTTAAAACCCTAAGGCAATATTGGGGCTTTTCACCTGGATGCTCTAAATCTCTTGGTTTCGTTTTAAATTCTAATTAACCATCCTACTAAGAGATTCCACCAAGTTTCTCTCGGCTACTCATTCGTTTATTTTAGGTTTTCTTGGTCATAGGGATGCACCCTAGACCTGTGTTTTCACTGGTCTAAAGTGTCGGTATCCTTGATTGATGTGACATCCGAGTTCTTTCGAAAATCTTGGATAAGGTCACGACTTTGGTTGCCTTTTCTCTCCGTCCTGAATAGGATCATCTCGCAGGGCAACTACAAGATTCAGGATAACAAAAACCATTTCACTTGTCTAACCTTGGTTGAGTCATCCACCTCCACCCCAAAGAAGAACTAATTGTTGCAAATACTTAGATGTTATTAGATATTATGGTTATGATATGTTTATAAATCATTTATCTCATGAATCTAGTGAAGATACTTATGGGGTATATAATCATGTTTAAATGAGCTATGCTATATGATGACTCACACTTATGATCAACTGTATGTATCCATTACACTTTGACTTGTAATACAACATTTCAGAGTTTTAAGGCTTCAAAGACATCCTCATATCTTCTTCAAAGATCTACAGTGGTTCCAATATTTGATTAGAAAGTTTGACCAGGTTTGAATTTTTCAATAGTTTGACATGGTCAACAAGGCAGTTTGATTGGTCAACAGGACCAAGCAACAGGCCTGATACAAGTGCCACTCTTAGTTGTCAGTTACTTTGGCCTTGGAAGCCTTTTGGATCAATTTCCCATTGGTTTATGTCAAATCTGGACCAATAAGCTTTAATTAAGGCTTTTTCATAAGTTTTGATTTTAAAAACCCCAGTCTAGATTTAATTATTTGGAGCAGAGTATTTGAAGCATTTCTAGGGCATTTAAGCATGAATTTTGGTAAGAATAATCTTCAGATATTATGAAGACCCACCATGGGGAATTTCCCTTCTTGGTTCACAAGGATTCATCAATTTTGGATTAATAGCATTTAATTAGAGCTTTCCCTAAGGTTCTGATTTTAAAAATGCCAAAATTTTATTTGAGTGATTAATTATGCCATGAAGGGATATTCTTTTGATGATTTGGCATGGTGACTCATCTCCAAAGACTCTGAGGAAGATTCTTTGACTTCCAAGTGATTACATGACATCTTTGGGGCCCACTCAAGGAGTGTGAATTTGACCAAGGAGGGCAAAATTCCAAAGAGGGGCGAATTAGCTAAGAAAGATGCATTGTATGTGATCACTTTGTTCTCCACTACTTAGAATTGACATGGTCTATCTTAGCAAGAAGATCCACTTATTTCCTCTCTCCCAAATCACATGGTCAAATCTAGTGATGTGCCCCACTAAGAAAGGCGATTTGGCATCTAAAAGAAAGCATCTTTGCAATTATTGTAATATCATTCGTTGATTTATTTCTTGAGATCATCACTCCCCTAATGTAATAACTAATAACTCATTGACAGTTCCAAATTAGCAACTCCTTGTCTTATTAAAGGAGGAGCAATTTCATTTGAAACGGGTCGAAAGTCTAGGGACTTGAATAGAGAAACTCTTTTGCTAAAAACTTTTGTCTCATGCTTCTCATGTGATTGGGCTATTGTGGATCTATTGCTTCATGGTGATGTTGGTGATGTAATTATTTTATGCAAGCAAAATCTTAGATTGTTAGTACCTTCTAGGATTTAATAAAAGATTTATCTTGATAATAGAATTGTTTGTCCCTCTTTCCATATATTAAATATTTTGTTCTTGCACAAAGAATTCAGTTTCATTTAATTAAATACTAATCATCGGGATTGTAATCTTCCATGTGGTTAGTGTTTAGCTAAGTCAGATTGAAGGAGAGTAAATCTGGAAAATTTAAGCTATTATTTCTTGAAGATTGGGCATCTCTTCTTCAACTTTCTGTTTACTAATATTGCTGTTATGAAATGCAGGACTCCACAACCCTTCACTATATTCTAAAGGCACTTGGTCTCTTGAAATTCCTCTTTCTTCTATCTACTATTTCACTCTCACTTTGCTTCCATACTTCCCCATAATTTTGGCTGAAAGATACTTCTTTCTCTTGAGGATAATTGCCCCCCTTTTCTTGCCATCATTGCCAGCTCTTCAAATTCCATACTAAGAAAGGGAATTACACATTTAATCAACTCAAGAACAGCCATATAAAATCTGAAATTAATTATTATAAGCTTACAGCCTTCTGGTTCATTTTATGGTGAATACTTGTTACTTCTTGTCATTTTTAACACTCTGTCTGCAGGGTTATTTTTATTTGCAGCTAGTTTCTCCCTTAATTTGAATGTTGTTATAATTAGGTCATTAATATTTTTTGAGAAATTCTGATTCACTTCATTTCATCTAAGATTTATGCTGCATTAAAGTCATTTCCAACATTCAAATTTCTTTTTATTTGTTGTTCATATCTACATTTGTACACTTACTAAGCAACAGCTAAAATAAATGTGGATGAACTAAACATTGTGCAAAGCTTGAAGTTTATTTAAGCCTTTGGTTAGCCATTTTTGCATGCTTCCTATTGTTGAGATCTACTTCTTATGATCATTCTCGTGTATGTGTTATTGCTCTTAATCACTAGCATTGTATGGTTCTTAGGTCAAGCAAGATTCACATCTTTATTTTGTTAGATCTGAAATTATATGCTCACTATTGCTAGCACACATATATTTAACACATTTTGGTTATTTCACATTTGATTTGTGCTTGGATAGATCATGATCTTATGAGTTTAAGAAAGCTTTCAATGTTGGCATAAATTATAATAATTAGCAAACTTGTTTTATTTCTTGATCAAGTAGAAAATATTGGTTGATATTCTCCTATCATGATATGGTTATTCAATGATGATTTGAGCAATATATTATTCTAAAATATTTTGGGTTAATTTCACACATCTCCTAAATTATTATATTCAATTGTCAAGATTATTTAAATGTTCTTGTCATCTACATACGTTAACATCAACCTTCCTAGATTCACCTTGAACCTCACCAAGCTAAAAAAATTGCACCATTGTTTCCAAAGTGCATTCTATTTCAATCCTTGTAATCCTAGACACACCCTCAACTGGACTAGTACTTGTGAAAGCTAGCATTTCTTGGTTAGTATTAAGGAAAGTCTTGGGGTTTCCTTCCGGTAGTGACACATTCGTTTGGAGATCCCGTAGTTTTGCCAGGTTAGCAGCTGATTTACCTCGGAATCATTTGGCTGCTAGGTTGTGCAACAACAGTACCTTCTCTCACCAAACTATAACATCTCCAATTACGAGAAGGTCACCAACAAATGATGAACAATCTTCAGAATATAGAGACAGAGTATCGAAGGAAAACAAATTATTTTCATAAGGTATAAGTTCTGCATTTCAAAATCAAAGATCCATTCAAGTTCAAAGGCAACTACAATATTGCAATAAGAAGCTTCAACAGCAAACAAAGTCTAGAACATTTCATTGCAATGAACAGAGCACAACAAGGAAACCCTACAACACATCTATATTTGGTTCATTTCCACTATTAAACAAAGCACCGTGTTACCTCCCAAACTAGCATGTTTGATTAAAGTTTTGAAGAAACAAACTAGTAGAGGGGAACCAATTGGGAATAGCCAATGTCACCACACCAATCCCCTTACAACTTTTGGTTGGCTCTTCTCCGACACAAGCGGGGTTGTCCCTAAGATAAGATTACTCAAGCAAAGACAATGAGAAGAAAGTTGATTTGAAGAGGTTTCCTTAACAAAATAGTTGTTTTTGTAGTATAGGAGTATATAATAAGTGATGGGAAGATAAAGGGGACCACTCCAAGGACTAGTGTCAATGATATCAAGGACAAAAGGAGTCAAAGGATCACCAACTAAGAAGGCCTTGCCAAATAGGTCATCAAGAGAAAAGAACTGCATCTGCTAACCCTCATCTACTTGATGGATTGAAGATAAATTAGAGTTTACCACTAAAACAAAAATTTCCTGTTAAAAAATGGGATATTTTGAATTTAACAATTTTAAAAAGCATAGAAGTGGTACTTGGGGGTCAAATTTTCCATGGGGATGCTCGTTTTCTAAATCAGGGCACCCACTTTACCCATGTACCAATTCTGAGAGTAAAATTAATGACTTTTAATCACTAAATATGATTTTCCTTGAAAAGGCGAAAAAAGGCAAAATAAAGGCCAAAAAAGGAAATTAATGGAAAATCAGGATCCCGCAAATTAGGGAAATTTGTCTGGGACATCATTTCAGTTGAGTGGAGTGGTGGCAACCTGATTATGAAATGAGGGTGAGGTAACTGATAATCAAAAGTTTGGTGGGTCTCTCTCTTCATACATTGCTTATAATACCAACACTCTACAATAGCAAACTCATACAAATTATCAAGTTCACAAAAATAAAGTCAGACTTTTCACAATGGTGTTGTTTACATGCCTGGGAAAGAGTGTCAAAAATTCTGAGTTATAAAAATGATGAGATACAGGACATGCTGCTACAAGAGTATAAATCTTCACTATAGCGGTAGCCATGCCTAGTCACACAGTAAAAGAATGAAGAGTGTTGTAGATACTCTTTGGTCCCTTGGTTGCCACTACAAGCTTGCCCTTTTCTGAAGGTAGCTGCTACAGATTCGATCCGCTAATTTGCAACATGCCTCTTCACTCCACGATTCGGTAAAAGGGTTCAACAATGCGCCCTCTTTATGTCCAGCGATCCAACAGTGATAGGGTTCTTCCTTGGGAATGCGCCCTCCAACCAAAATATAGACAGGCTATGAGTACAATCTTCTAATATGGTGTATGCTACTCCCAATGCACCCTCCTTATGACACCAACAAGCAGATAATTACTACAGCAGAAGATTTTATGAGTCTCTAGACCAATATGCCCCCTTTTTCAGACCAACAATGTGCCCTCATAAAGGTTGCCTTAGACAACAAGAAATGATGAGTTTGAAGCAAGAAAGACTAGCCCTTCTCCCCACATTGACCACTGAAGCTCAATTCTCCAAGGAACTGGAATGTCTCTCCAAACAAGTGCACCCTCTCTAGAATATGAAATCTTTGTTCAACACACCAAACTGGAGATAAGATAAAACCTCAAACTAAGACATTGAAGCACAAATGAAATATTCGAATGATCTATCCTCCAAATCGACTAGGGTAAATGGTTTCACTACCGAAATCGAATCCCTCTCTCTTAGGGTTGCGTCCAAGAGAAAGCCAAAGCTCAAAAGCTCTTTATTTTGAAAATGGAAAAGAACAATAATGGAGAGAATGAGCTCTCATGTCCTTTTATAATTTCACTACCCTCTTTGTGACTTTTCAACTTCGTTTGACACTTCTCACTTTTTAATATTATAAAATGACTTTAGTGAGAAAATGACCCCTTTTTTGTCATTTAATTTCATCTTGACCCCCTTTGGGCCCAACTTTACCTTTCCTGCTCACTTTATTATTTAAGTAACTTTTATAAAGTCACTTTATTAAATTAATTACGAAGGTCACTTTCTAAAGTGCTTTTGGCCTAGGTCACATTAAAAAATTAATTAATTCTTTGTTCCACCAATTATAGATTACAAGAACTGGATAAGCTAATTAGTCATCCCCATGCGTCATTCAGAAAGGGACATGACAGTCATCCCTTCCTGATATTGTTTGTCCTCATGTTACTGCAAGTTAAGGTGTTGCATAATCTGCACAGTCACCCAAGTAGCATCCTCCACTGGCATAGGTCTCCACCTAACTAGGAACTCTCGGATCGCCCTGTTTCTCAGTCTCTTCTCTCACACTTCTAGAATCTCCTCCAAGTCTAATATCAACTACCCTCCTCATCCAATGGAGGTAACTCTGCAGAGGCTACGACATGTTGTCCCAATACCTTCTTGAGACATGACACATGGAAGACATTGTGAACCTTGCTTCCTTCCGAAAGCTCCAACCCATGGGCCACCTATCCAACCCTCCTAACAATTTTGTATTGTCCATAGAAGCGAAGCTTTAATTTTTCTACATCGCTTTTGTTCAGTGGGGACTCACTACGTGGTTGTAGTCTTAGAAATACCAAGTCCCCTGCCTCAAAACTATGCTTTGTCTTATGCCTATCCACATATACCTTTTGTTGATTCTGAGCCACCTATAGATTTTATTCGAGGACTCTTAAGGATGTCTTGACTCTCTTGTATCCAATTCTTTTCCTTGGGTGCCGTATTGTCTCCAAATAACATGTCAACAAATGATGGGGCCTCATAACCGTATAAGGTTCTGAACAGGGTCATACCAATCGACATATGGTAGGTGGTGTTGTAACAATGCTCACATAAATGTAGCCCCCTGATCCAAGGCCTCTACTGACCAGACACGTAGTTTCGCAAGTATCCCTCGACCCATTTATCCACGATCTCGGTCTGAGGATGGTAATTGGTGTTGGGGGTCAGCTCAGTACCTACAAATATGAAACGCTCTTGCCAAAAATCCCTGAGAAATCTATTGTCTCAGTCACTAATAATGTTCTTTGGCAAACCATGCAAACCAAAATACCTCCCTTCAAAACACCTCTACCACCTGTGTCACCATTAATCTTAAGCAATTGCGAAAAAGTGTGTCATATATACAATCTCGAGCCTGTACTCGTGGAAACCCAGTTATGAATTCCATGGAGACACTCCCTCACTTCTAATCTGGAACTGGCACTGGCTACAGAAGTCCTACCAGATGGATCTGTTCGGTTTTGTTTTGTTGACAGACCATGCATTTCCTCAGGTGTCGCAACACATCCTCCTTGAGGCCCTTCCTAGATAACCTCTCCCTGATCTGCCAATATGTTTTGAAGTGCCCATGATGTCATGTGATAGGTGCATCATGTGCAACCTTTAAAATCTTCCCCTTCAGTTTGGATTCTGGCCCCAAATAAATCTTGTCTTTGTAAAAGATAACATCATCAACTACTCGGTACCTATCATCCTGTATAAGACCATCCATCAACTCGCACCAGAAGGTGGGCATCAGAGTGGCATCAGGCTATCCGAAAATCCAATGCTCCATGACCGGAGCAAACACATAAACATTCAATACCACTTCCTCAGAGATTTTGTACAAAGAGGAACCATTCGATTGGAGTACATACAGACAGATGAGCAGGAGGCAGACATTTTCACCAAAGCACTTTGCAAACATAGTTTTGTGAAGTTCAGAGACAAGTTGGGGTTGCTACCAAATCCCTTCCTCGTTGAGAGGAAGTGTTAGAAAGTGACAACAAGGAAGGTCTTCTAGCATTGCATGTGTCCTTACATGCTAGAGAGACATTAAACAGGAAGCAAAATGTATTAAAGTGATTTTCCTAAGTTTTTAACTTAGGAAAATACTTTAACTATTCTAAATTGATTTTGTCTTAATGGAATCACTTTTATAAAGTAAAAAGTGAAATATTTAAGTGATGGTTAATCTAATCTTGGCCATTGATCTCACCGGAGGATCACATCCATTGATCCATAGTGAGGGTTAGGGTTTTTGCTTAGAAATTGAGTTAAAAGGAGATTTGGTAGAGAGGACACATACACAGGTTAGATACAGACAGAGGAGAAGTCAGACAAAGAAGTTTGCTGAGAAGACAAAGGGACACTCATCAGGGATATTTGCAGAGCTACCAGGGAGAACGTCGGACCACACAGATCACGCTGAGGGAGGGTCGTATAGCAACAAAGGAGGACCGTAGAGATACCGTACGGATTTCGTATTGTTGACGCCATCCCGTACGAAACCGTACCGCTGGGTCGTACTGCTGACGCAGAGGTCGTACAGCTGCGCAGGTGTCGTGGCTTGTTGCTGGGTTTTCCCAATGACTTTTACAAAGGATCATTTTGCCAGGTTGGGTGGATTAAGTTGTTGGATTGTAACTGTTCCATATTTTCTTAATAAAATTTCATATCTAACTATTGCACCGGTTTTCCCATCGTGGGTTTTATCTGGGGGTTTCCATACCCAAAATAACTTTGTCTATATTTTATGTGATGTTGTGGATGTTTCTCAGTTTTTATATTCCGCAGCAATACTAGCAAGGAAGTTCATGTGTGGTTTTTCAGTAACATTAAATATATTGTTTAGCCCTAATTTCAGCTTTAAAGGAAATTTTACAGTCCTTGGTTTATCGAACAATTCAATCACTGAGTATGTTGTCTAAGTGCTACTTAGAATATTTTCTCCAAATTATCCAAATTTGATATATGACTAAATGCAAGCTAAAATGAGGTCTTCAATTTGTAACAAAGGATTTTAAATTGATTTATGTAGTAGGTTACTCCCCCGTTTGAGATCAGATTCAAACACTCAAACTGTGTACTTGGTAGAAGCATTTAATCAAACACTTTAGAGACCACTAATGAAAGTGACTGTCAATTACCAGGCCTTTAGAAAACAATCAGATGTACTTGTTTACAGTGGATGGCAATGAAATATCATATTCATTGCTTGTAATAGTATAATACCAACACTCTACAATAGCAAACTCATACAAATTATCAGATTCACATAAACCAGTATAGATCCATCATAATTATGGCTCTACCAAGCGCCGAGAAGGATCAAGTTCTCTTGAGATGCAAACCCTTTTTAATTTACAAAAATGTCTAAATGGCCAACTTGCTTCAGTAATTTCAAAATAGGGTAAATATTAGTAGAAGAATGAGCTAATTAACATTAATAATCATATAATCAAATAGTTTCCAAAAATTGCTTTACTTGTCTTTTTTTTAAACTAATAATGAATATTAAGAGTAGTTAATGATTAAAAGAATCCATATAAAATTTTAAAATCTAGATTTCCAAAATAAATTGGAATTTGAAAAACATTTATCCAAATGTTTTTGAGAAATGACTTGTTTTTCTGTATAACTAAAAATGAACATTTACATGTTAGGGCTAACCTTGACTTGGGAATGAGCAAGGATGTAAGTGATTTAAGGAACATGGTTTTAATGGCCCGTGGTTTCTTGCTAGTTGTATTTGCATTTATAGAACCTTATAAATATGGTTGTAATATTCCATTGTAATGTGCCAAAGTGAGCACAAGACATTCTCTTGGGAGCCTTGGTCAACCTATAATAAATCTATTATTGAAGGTTGGTTTTTTCCTACAGGGTTTTCTAAGGTAAATCTAGTGTTTTTATTGTAATCGCTATTATTTTGTAATTTATTTTCTGTCACATATTTTATTCTTAACATTATGTTTGCTTGGGTTTCAAGTCAACAAAATTTTAAATTGAAATTTGATATGTACATCTTATAAGTTTTTTTTATTTTTTTATTTTAATTTTATTATTTTTATTGAGCCGACATGTGCCACGTGAGCATTACAAATGGGACACATCTCGCCCATTTGAGCTGTAGAAAGCGCCTCTCGGCACAATAAACTCAGATCTGTATTTTCACAATGGTGTCATTTACATGCCTGGGAAAGAGTGTCGAAAATCTGAGTTATAAAAAATCTGAGATACAAGACATATAATGTTACAGGAGTATAAATCTTCACACAGTAGAAGAATGAAGAGTGTTGTAGGTACTCCTTGGTTGCTTGGATGCCACTACAAACTCGCCCTTTTCTGAATGTAGCTGCTACTGGTTCAATCCATTGATTTGCAGCAGGCTTCTTCACTCCACGATTTGGTAAAAGTGTCCTACAATGCGCCCTATTTATGTCCAACTATCCAACAATGATAACGTTATTCCTTGGGAATGCGCCCTCCAACCAAAATACAGATAGGCTAAGTACAATCTTCCAATCTGGTGTATGCAACTCCCAATGCACCCTCCTTATGACACCAATAAGCAGATAATTGCTACAGCAGAATATATGATGAGTCTCTAGACCAATACGTCCCCCTTTTCAGACCAACAAGTGTGCCCTCATAAAGGCTACCATAGACAACAAGAATGTTGCATTTGAAGCAAGAGAGGCTTTCCCTTCTCCCCACCTTGACCACTGAAGCTCAATTCTCCAAGGAAGTGGACTGTCCCTCCAAACAAGTGCACCCTCTCCTTTAGAATATGAAATCTCTGCTCAACACACCAAAACTAGAGACAAGATAAAACCTCGAACTAAGACAATGTAGCACAAATGAAAGATCCGGATGATCTCTCCTCCAAATCAACTAGAGTAGCTAGTTTCACTACCGAAATCGAATCCCTCTTTCTTAGGGTTTTGTCCAAAAGAAAGTCAAATCTCAAGGGCTCTCTATTTCAAAAATGCAAAATGTCAATAATGGAGAGAATGAGCTCTCATGTTCTTTGTATAATTTCATTATTTCCCTTTTTGTGACTTTTTGACTTCCCTTAACACTTCTCACTTTTTAATATTATAAAATGACTTTAGTGAGAACATGACCATTTTTTTATCATTTAATTTCATCTTGACCTTCTTTGGGCCCAACTTTACCTTTCTCGCTCACTTTATTATTTAAGTGATTTTTAGAAAATCACTTTATTAAATTAATTACTAATGTCACTTTATAAAGTGTTTTTGGCCTAGGTGAAATTAAATAATTAATTAATTCCATGTTCCACCGACTATAGCCTATGGGAACTTGATAGGCTAATATGTTATCCCCATGGGTCATTTGGAAAAAGACATGACACAAAATCCCATAATTACTCACCTCCAATAAGCAAGTGGACAATCCTATTACAAAGATGGTGAGACTTATGTGCAAGATAACATGGCCAAGGAACAAGAACAAAAGTCTACACATTCCGATGAGCAAAGTTATAACAAAAGACTCAATTAGTCCACCAGCTCCAAAGATCAAATACCTCCTGATGCCAAAGAAGTGGAACCCTTAATCCACATGCCCTAGGGTACCCATGATGAGTTGGAATATTCTACACATGATGATTGTTATCCACTAAGTTGTACTTAGTTAGAGTTCCAATGAGCCGTTGAAGTTGTGAACAAGTCCCTTGTTCAATGCCAGTCCTTTAAAGTTCAAAAGTCTCTTCAAGGCCATGTTTTGGCCCCTTTTTATTTTTTTACATGTTCATACCGCTCGAGGATATTGTCATAAAGTGTCGTAGAATGATGAAAGTATGTAACATACTTGACTTTCCTGGGACCTAAACATTGAGTCAGCTATTCCAGGGCTTTTTCCCTTGTTAATTATACGTACTTTTAAGTATTGTATAATTTTTTAGTTTTTCGCCCACTCCTCCAAAGATGGAATGGTCGCCTAGGTTGTTGGACCTTACGAGGTTATTAAACTTTTAAAGTCTAAGTGTCAATGTATATTACCATGCTAGGCACTATTTTGAGCCATTCTCAAGACTATTCTCTTCTTTCTTTCTTCCAAATCTTTGTAAGCCTCTTGATCCTATTTTTAAAAGGATCAAAGGCATTCTTTCCTAAAAGGGAATTTGTAACCAACATTAATAAAAAGCAAGTGGGATTTAAAGCTCCCACACCCCTCTTCCCCCATTGGGGGAAGCCTATATTGCTCTTGTTTGGTTTTGCATTTTTTGCTTTATACCTCAAGTTAGTCTTTAAAGTAGTATTTTCTTAATTTTCCAAATAAAGTTAGATCAATCAGTTATTTACTTTTCTTGTTTTATTTGCAAAAGAACACTAACCCACTACACTTTCCCAAAGTACCGAAAGGGAAAAGGGATTCGTAGAGTAGTAATTAATCCTCACATTTACTTTTATGCTTTGCTTTCTTTTAAGTTAAAGTAATTAACCAAGCATTGCTCTCCCAAAGTATGCTCTCTCCATCACATAAAGGGTTCATCTGAGTACGTGTTGGATGATCAGAAAAAAAGATTTTTTGCTATAGTAAATAAACACATTTTACTACTTACTAGTTTTTCTTAATAATTGGAACAAACATTAGCACATTCTGTGTATGCTCTATCTATCGCAAGCTTGCCTGATCTTTGGAATACCCAAAAGTGGGAGTGTTGCATTCAACAAGATTTCACATTTAATTAAAAACTCACCTTCAATTAAAATTAATTCCCCAAAAACAAAGGGAGGTTCGGCGTCACGATATTTACCTTGTGTGGGAGAATTTTGCAAAGAAAGGCGAACAACTAGATAGTGACCAGAGGGCCACGTCAGGCTACACCCTCGATTGCTGTAGTGTTGGACACACCCCCATGACTCTGATCTAGCCCACATTTTCTTGTGTAGAACCACATTGGGTGAATTCCGGACACATTCCTCGTACCTCAAGGTATATTTGGAATTCCTTTTCCAATTAATCCACTCATCGTTTTAATAATTAAGAACTCACCAAGACACAACTACAAAACATTTGCCATTTCAGCAGCACATTACTTTTGACTCCATTTTGCACTGGTTTACTTGCAACAATACTATTTGCTTAAGGTCGTCTTATGTTGTGAATGCCATATCTTTTTATGCTATTGAACTAAAACTTTATGTTGCAGTATCTTGTTTCAATAAATGTATTTCAAAATCCTTAATAAACTTCGCATCCGTAAACTAAGAACTATAAAAAGCCTTAGTAACTCTTTTGTAGGGACACCCCCCTTGGCTTCGTTAGGAATTAGCCTAAACAAAAGAGTCAAGATCTGGGGACAGCACTTGACTCAAGACTTCCCCCCAAGGATAGACCCAGTGGCTTGAAGATTTATGCCATGCTACCCCCAAGGTGCATGAAAAGTGACAAAAATAACCTTCATGGGGATGGACAACAAGAGATTAAAAAAACCAATGCTCCAAGGAAATTAGAAATATTGTATGGGTTTGTAAACTTTAACAACGCTGGCAATAAGCAAATCCTAAGGGATGCTTTGCACAACCCTCATCCTTATGCGGGATCACAAACATAGTTATTGAAACCAACCAATCTAGACTAGTTCACAAGGAAAGTAGCTTGAAACAAACAAGAGGTTGGCTCTATCCAAAATTGGTCAGTTTAGACCTTGAATCGGTCGGTTGCGCTCTCCTAAGGGATAAAGTACAAAGAAATAAAACAAAAAATTAAAAAATAATGCCCACACCTCCCAAACCCTATATAAAACAAACTTTGCATATTTGGTGTCGAATGGTTTGGATTTACATTTGATGTACATATGTCATAAATATGTTTTTCCATTAAAATTTTCATATTTTATGTATTTTTTAGTAGACATGTTCGTCAACTAGGTTTTCTAGCCGGTTCTAGTCCAATCTCAACCCATTGAGTTTTTGGTTCCAGTTCTAATAACTTTGATCACAACAACATGAAATTTGGCATGCTGATGCAATGCATATGCGTTGGAGACGGCTGACCCATGTAAAGAAAAGAGGGAGAAAGAACACTCATGGATGAGTCTTTGTGTAGTCCTTAAGCTTTGGGACAAAACTTTCTCAAGCAGGTGGCATGTGGTGAGCATTTATGTGGTGAACCTAAACTACTGTGGAAAACCAACTTCACATGGTACAAAGTTAAATGGAAGAGTACAATGGCAATAGACACTCCATAGGGATATGAGGGCAAAGCACTAGAAGGGGGTCTGTCGTACATTAAGCATAAACTTGTAATATCCAGCTTATCTGACCTGACATGACTATGATTTGATAGGTGCTATGTATATCAGATAGGATTTCCATTAAGGTTGGCTAGGGTTTCTGATTATAGCAATGTTGCACGACTCGGACTCGGCAAAGACTCGGCTGGCATGTGACTCGTCAACTCGGGAAAGACTCGGGACAGACTCGGCAAATAGGAAAAATATTTAAAATATAATAAATTTTGGGAAAAAAAAAGATAATAACATTTCCAATCCATATATTTAAAATATATTCACTTATCATATATAATATCTATATAATACATATTATTATATACAAAATCCAAAAATAACATTTATATATCAAAAATAAATTTTGAATAATATAATATTTACTTCAATTAAGAAATACATTAGAAGTTTATTACCATTATATTTTGCAAATGATATTGTAAGTTTATAATATTATTATATTTTACAAATTATATTATTTTAGTGTAAACCATATGTAAGATAATATAAACCATATGTATATAATAAAAATTGAAAAATTAATATATAATATATACTTAATAAAAATGTTCTAAGTTTTTAAACTTTATACTTTATAACTAATATCATCCTTACTAAGTTTTTAAACTTTAAACTCTATAACTAATATCATCATTTCTAAGTTTTTAAACTTTATACTTTATAACTAAACATAAATATCATTGTGACCATAAATGTAAACGTTATAAGATACCATTGTCCGTAAAATTCGATATGAATACAGGCCGCAAAGGAAAATGACTCCATTGTCGAGAAAATTCGATATGAATACAGGCCGCAAAGGAAAATGACTTAATTTTCGGAAAATTCGATATGAATACAGGCCGCAAAGGAAAATGACTCACGTTTCCTAGCCACAGTCGAATCGGGAGGGAAAGGAATAATGAAAACCAGGGTAACACACAACCGACAGGGATGGAGGTGCAGCCGACAAGGATGGAGGTGTTGTCTATGACACTCTGCATTTGAACATGATTGGAATTTCTTCAGCGAACCCTCAAAATCCATCCGAAACCTGTAGGTTAAACTTTGCCCAGTCGTGTGACTTAGCCACGTGGTCTTTTTTCCTGGCGAGTCTTTCCGAGTCCGAGCGAGTTTATGGCAAGCCTAAGCAAGACTCAGCAAGTTTGACGAGTGTACTGAGCTGGACGAGTTTTCCAACGAGTATCTGGCGATTACTCGTTTTGGGTGTTGACTCGGGCAAACTCGCGAGTACCCGCGAGTCTCCAACAAGTCGTGCTTCACTGGATTATAGAACTGTGATTTTGCATATATAGGGGGATAGCGGGGGTCGTTCGGGATATACAGTCATTATGTGTTTTTTATTAAGTTTGTTTTCTCTCTCCTTGCAAGTAGAGTATTTAGGATAACAGTGTGCTTCCCATTCTATTAGTCAGGATAGTAGTGTGCTTCCCATTCTATTAGTGGGCATAGCAATGTGTTGCCTATTCATTTTATTTTGTGGTTGTATTGAGTTGTGTTAGCGGATGAACTACCAAGGCTAGTCACAGATAAACATATGAAGGAGGAAGTGACCACTATCACCTTAGCCACTTCTCCAAACTTCTTTGGAAGTCGAAACCTCCTAGGGGAGAGCCCTAAATGCATGTCTGTGAGGACACTTAAACACGAAATAATGTCTTCTTTGAAAGGGTTAGTGATCAGTGCCTTAATGGAGTCAATTCAAGGAAAGAAAAAAGCATACCATATGACAAATATGAATCATGTAATTACAATTAATATATCAACTCCAAACGTGCACTCAGTTTAATGAGCAAGCACCCAATTTCAACCAATGATCTAGCTTCAACCAAGTGTCATTCATTGCAAGTGTAGCCCATAGAAGGGTAGAAGCATTAAATTGCAAGTTTGACCAATACTTTATAATAGCATTAGGTGGACTCATTCATCATCAAGAATGTAAATGCTTATTATATCAGTTGTTAGGACAGTAGTAATCATTCACCATTTAAGCATATATTCGTGTATATACTAACAACCTCATGTATGGAACAAAAGGGGGAACAATAGGGCAGCCAACATCACAATCATGAATAGTGATAAAATATATTAGGATTCAATGTGTTTCAGTAACATAAATTTCCCAAATAACATGTGAATATCAGTCACCTTCTAAATCATTCAACAGAGATGATATAAATCATGTGTCTACTAATGTAGTCTAAAACAAAAGCAGCAGTACCTATACATTTATTATTGATTTAAAATCCTAACTAATAGTTTGTTTGTTTTGTGTGTAGGTGAAGGGAAAAGCTGTAACAAAAAAGGCAGACCTGGTAAAGAGTCACACAAACAGCCTTGTAATAGGACAGCCACTGGAAAGGGCTATTAAAGTGTAATTGCAGACCACAGCAGAGGCCTATAGGAGCAGCCTGAATGGCTGCTACAGCCTGTAAATGGCTGTCCTACAGGAGGCCGAGCTTAGAAGAGTGCCCTAAGAGGAGGGCAGAGTATGGGAAAGGCTAGAGAAGGCAGGCTAGGGACTTGGGATGAGTAGTTTAGATCTGGTCCGGTTTACAAATGGGCTGTTACAGCCCTGCAAATAGGCAGCCCAAAGGCTATTATGGCCTAGGTCTGACCCTGAAATGAGGGCCGAGGGTAGGAGAGAGGAGAGGGAGAATGCCCGGGTCTTAGGGATGGTGTAAAAGAGTGTTTAAGACTGTTTTAGGGCAGATCTAGGGTTTTGCTTTAGGTTTTTAGGGATTTTAGAATTTTAGGGCTTCCTACAATTTCGCCCTAGGGTTTCTAGGGACATATAGGGCAGAGCGAAATTGTAGGAGAGGGGGCAAAATTTTAGAAAGGCCAAAAATCAAAAAAAAATTTTGATTTTCTAGGGTTTTTAACATAAAATTGCAGACCTACTTCTAACCCTAACTCAACCATGAAAATGCAAATGCAAGAGATTTGAAGGAAAAGAGGTTTGGGGACAAGGGTTTTAGGTTTTACCCTAACCCTAGGGCATCTAAGGAGGTGACTAACCTTCCTTTTGAGAACCTATCCTAGGTTTTTCAACAAAACCAAAAGGCCAAAGGTTCTAACCCTAAAAGGACTCTTATGAGGGGCATACTTCTACAAACCAAGGTAACTTAAAGGTTGAAAAATGACCTAGGCAAGACAAAATGCAGCTCTAATGGCTACCATTCAATCCATAAACATGCACCATTTATCAACATTTAACAAAGAGAGATCAAGAAAAACCCTAGATACCTCCTTGTGCAAGTGTTTAACTAACAAATCATAGCATCATCTTTAGCAAGACCATAGAACCAAAGAACTTCAAGAAATTGTCATCCAAACCCAAAAAAACATCTTCCTCAAAAGGGGCGCATCGCTTCCAAAGAGCCCTAGTAGGGTAAAATAAGTACATATTGCTTGATCCCACTTGTCTTATGTTCAAATGAAATGGCGAGAGGTTTATTTATAGCCTCTCGCACTCACTTCACAAATATATACAGGCCTACATGCCTTAAAATGTCAATTAGAAGTTATAAAATGTCAATTAGAAATTATAAAATGTCAATTCAAAATTATAACATAAAATAATTCAAAAAAGACCCAAAGTAGGCTTATAGTAGGCTACCTGGGGTATTTTTCCCCTAGGTTCCAAAAACTACTAAAATAAGCGAATCACTCCAAACGAAAGGCTGGAGTGCGCTAGACGGAGGGCGGCATGCCCCATGTAACCCCGAAAATGTTGTAAAATCCCTCAACACCCCCCCCAAAGAAGCAACACGGTCTAGGAGGAAGGATGTCATCCTCTAAGGAAGGAACCCAAGGAGAGAGAGCGCCAGCCAGCTGAAGGGCCAGGAGGGTGTCTAAGGTCGTTGTGAAGGGAGACCAAGTTCTCGTAGCTAAAGCAAAGGCCACCAGGCAAGCAAACAAGGTGTGGCGTCATGTGACCTAGTGCTCAACCCCTATGAGCCCTAGACACCAACCCCAAGGTTAAAAACCCCAACAAAGGGCATTCAACAGTGTCATTAAGCCATAGTAGTCCTAAAGGAAGGACCAAAGGGCCTGGCCATGACCACCACTGCTGGATTACGCCCCTCCTAGTCAAAAAATGGCCTCTCTCTCCCTAGGGCACATCTGAAAGTGCGCTGGTACAAGTGCAGCGCAATAACTTGTATCAACAATATTATAATACAATATATTCAGACTTCTTGCCATCTTATCTTTGTGCTCCTGTATTGAGTTGGGTCCTCCAAAGCCAATTCTACTTCAGAACCTTCTAAGGACATATTAATGAAAATAGAGTAACTGAGAACTGGAAATTTTAAGCATGTCCATTTCCAATCTTAGAAATTTATCAATAGGGATTGAAGCATTCTCTAATGGGAGGATGGAAATGAACAAGAGCAGGCTTGAGTAGGAAAAACTGTGGAAAACTATTTCTTGAAATATACCTTAACTTATTTGGTAAAACTTGCAAATCGGGTTACAAAGTGAATGGGGCCATGATTCACTGCTGATGTTAATGGAGGAATAATCCATACACAAGTTTCCACGTTCATTGGGGTATACACTCCTTGATTTGCATGCTATAATGAAGGGATGACGCTGCTGCAAGTCCCAGGTGAATTTTGGAGGACTAGATACTCTTCAGACCTAACACCAGTGCTAAAGAAAGTCCATATCTTGAGGTGCAGAACCTTATGGCATGTTTCTTGAAGCAACTTCCAACAAAAGAAAGTGTCAAGGAGTAACAGCCTAACATAGACTCTTCCTAGCATAAGATGTGAATTATGAACATGACACTATCGATGCCAGTGGTCCAAGAAAAGCAGCTTTTGGAGTGCAATAGCCTGCTTGATCCAATGGTATGAAATGCCTAAACAGAACTGTCAAGGATTTATAATCAACTGTGAATACAATACAGATGCATTAGGTTAAGCAGTGATAATAACAAAAAAAGGACCCTTTTTTTATGCCTAAACAGAGCCATAATAGCCTTACTGCCTGGTTATCATGCCTGTTGCTGTGTAGATTGAAGATAATACAGAACAGTATATTCCGATCCTGTTGCAGAAAATAGCCAGAAGATAGGAACACCTTTCGAATTCTCAATTAACCAGTATATGAGAAAGAGGATCTACTAGGAAATTTTTCCTATGGTTCCTTTTCTTCTGATCTTTTGAAATGCAAATCCAGATTTTCTTCAGTTAATGAGTTAATGAATGAATTGAGTACAACAGTATAATCCTTGGGAAGTTCTGTTTTTTGTTAGCCTAGAACAATCATGCTTCTGTTTTAACTATATTACAGTTTTAGACTTGTAGCACATAAAAACAACGATAGTATAGTTTATATGTTTATGTTAGGACTGATAATGGTTGCCACCCAAGCTGTCATGTTTATTTGTGTGACAGTATAATGCAGTGAATACATTATTTCTTTTTCAATAATGCAAACAAATTTCAACCCATGTGTTTTTACACACCCAAAATAAGGATACTATTTACTCGTGCATTTATCCCTTAAACATTATTTTTGTGTTTCTTCACAAACTGTTTCATTCACAAAAAGGTATCCAACATATTCGTTGTTAGCAATCATAAGCAGAACAGAAATAATATTCTAAAAGATCAAAAGAGACCATCATGTACCTTTTGGTTCTGGTAAAATACTGACTGCTCTAATTTAACAGTTTCTTCAATATCCTCCAGCTTCTTTGAGTAAAGATCTACAGGATCCACTTTTGCGCCAAACAGACCTAGAAATCCTTCCCTATGAGATCGCCTTTGGAGACGTGGTTTAGTTTTCAGGTTCAAAATTCTTTTATACAACTTCTCTGCTTCAAGCTGCCACAGAAATATAAGATTGCTCACTAAAAGAATGCATATGATGCGCCTAAAAATATGCTTTTCACTTGGAAAAAAAAAAGTTACATAAGTCCCTGATGATTGATATTGCTTCCTGTTACAACATATCATGTATGAGTGACCAAAGGATAATTGCACTTGTGATTTTCATCAGAAACAGCAGTTCCACAGAGGAGATTGATGGATGTTTACACCAGAGGTACTTCTAGCATGCTTAAATGGCAGCCCAGGGTAATTTGTGATGATAGGTTTGCATCAGATATACTCCAGTGTTGTGCCATGTACCCTTTCCACATGGATGATGATGCTTCTCCAGTATGGATCATGACTTATTGTGATCGATGGTGTACTCTATAATAGCTCATAACACTCTAAACTGTTCTCTTACTAGGTTCATTACATGGTTTGTTCATAATTTACCTCTAGATAAGTGTGTCACTCTATCAGTTGAGGTGTCATATATTTATCATGCCATTCCCATTCTTAGTCATTTTTCATGTTTTATAATTTTGTCGCATTTTCACTCATTTTGATCATCTCCCCTTTTATGATTAGCTTATCATATGTCATGTTGCACTTGCAAGGTGTAACAATTCCCATATAGGAAATGCCAAAGTCAAATAAATAAATAAAAAAGGAGAAATGCTCTCGGTAGAAGCACGTTACATCATATTTCTAAACAGTTGAGCCATGCCACCTTCATAAAAAGCCTTGTTCCCCAAGTCCCATGGTCAAATACAAAAAAAAAGGAAAGAAGGCAATAAGCAAATAAAAAATAAAATGAAAGGGAATAGAAAGAAAAAGTGGCTCAAGGAATAGCAACTCATCCTAACACTCCCTCATGGGGGCGTCGCCGACTGAACAATACGATATCACGTTCGTTCATATTGGGGCATTAAAAATGGTCAAAATTTCAAAAAATATATTGGGCATATATTTAGGGTTAAAAGGGTTTTTTAATGTTAATAAACAATATGCAATATAATGGGGCTTTGTTTATCCCCACTCAAGCAGAAATGGACGCGAAAAACAGGGGCATGCCGGAGAGTTCATGCAGGAGAGTTCGCGTAGCAAGGTTACTATGAATCTAGTTCCTCGACTGGTGCGTCCATCATTTCCCATGCCTTTGCTCATTATGTTGGTGTTTAGAGGTCAGGTTACGGGTAAACTCCAACTTCTTCCATATTCCCCATTGCTGGTTAATACTCGGATGCTTACTTTGGTACAGGTGCATCTGAATCTCGATATGGTTCTTTTACTACTTGTTCAAGATATGCTGATAGCTATGTGGCTCTAAAACCACCGAATACAGGGGTGCCTTTGTCATTGCTTATACTACAGACTTTGCCTTTCCCGTCTCTGCTACGAGATCTACTATCGGTTCAGGTTCTTTCTTTTATTATGGTACCAGATCTAGGTAAACTGAGTCAAGGTCATCAACAACCAGATATCGATATCGATCTAGAACAGGATGGGATACGCTAGAGGTAGCTTTTACACTTTACATTCACTTATGAATCTACAAGTGTTGGCTTTGGATCGAAATGTGTATATTTAACCCTAAGGAATGGGTCTGGTTCGGATGTTGTAACTATAAATGAAAAATAAGCTAGCTTCTCAGCTAGCAATGCCTATCCCTCAACTATGAAAAAGTTGGGTTGTTGTGGTTTAGGTACCATATCCCTAGGGGAAGTGGTTCTTGAGTGTGTTTGTTTATATTTGCTTGTTGCAGACATTTTTATGAAGCCCTTGGCTAAAGGGAAATTTGAGTTGCTGAGGGAGTATGGGTTTGGTTGATAACATTTTCTAGTCTTAGCTTTTACTTGGATTACTCAGCCACTTTATTTCTTCAACAAAAATAGCAGATATGATACGGTGAACTGAGAAAATCTTGCACAACAGGTCTTAGCTTTTACCTGGATTACTCAGCCACCTTATTCCTTCAACACAAATAGCAGATACGTTATGGTGAACTGAGCAAATCCTGCATAGCAGTAAGAATAATTTGGATGAGGGTGCAAGAGAGTAGTTATGTAGGAAGCAGAGTGTTAGAGGGCACCGAAATTTAAAATAATTCTAGGTTTACCTTTTCTTATTTTTGCTTTTCAGTTTAGCTTTTCCTGAATTAGTGTTGGCACATGAGTTAGGAGAAGTTCCAGTACTATAACTGTGGGCAGATTCCAAGGAGGAGGAACATTATGCATTTCTCCTTCCCTCCTGGGTTCTCCTTTTTAGGAATTCATTCATACAGGACTGGGTGTGTTATTGTTGCTAGTTGTTAGTTACCCTCCCTAATATGTATACATGCACTGTAACCCTAGATATCCACGACTTTTTACTGATATAGTGAGGGGGTTTTAAATATGAGCTAGTTGCAATGTATTTCCATTTTTCAGTTAATAAAACGGAGTTATGACTGAGTTCATATTTGTACTTGCTATTCATATTTTCAGAGTTTTTGTTTAGGCAAATTTAGTCTTCAGAACCTACTAATTTGAGTGGGATTTCAGAACCTAGTTCATCAAAATCAATTATATGGTACAATTTAAGCACTTTCTGATTAGAGATGAAGATCATTTCATCTCTTTGGATACAGTGATTAAATAAGGCCGTTAAGAATATAATGATTCATAGTAAAATATGTTTTCCCCCTCTATATTGTTTCTAAAGCATCCCGAATTAACTATGTGGTGCTATGTGAGAAGGGTTGTAGTAATTGTTTCTATGGATCAGAAATGTAAAATGGCATGTATTAATGCATATGAGAATGGGTTTTAGAGTGTCGTTGTAGATAATTGGCCCCTTTTTCCAGAGGAGACTTCTATTGGTTGCATATGCCATGCCATGGGTATAATTTTAACAAACCTCAGGCCTTTGAAAGTCGTTCCCTAACAAACATTGACATGAAATGAGCTAGAAACATGGGAATGCATGTCTAAATACAAGACAAGAAGTTCTCAACAATGGTAACTTTGTTTATTTGTTGTTTCTTCATGTGTATATGGAACCACATATACTATTCACTATTTAGTGGCTTCATGCTAGATTGCATATTCTGGTTAATTATCGATGACTGCATGTGGGATTCTCTAGTGCTGGAAGGTATTGGGTATGATGTGAGTTGTGTTTAGGTACCATGCCATCCAATTAAGGTGGCTAGGTACAAGGCATAGCCTTGTAAGAATCCCTAACAAAGTGCTCTATAATCTAAAATATGTTCAATTAAATTTTAGCAGCACTATGATTACTGATGCCTTTCTGTACTGTAAGTAATGAAGCATATTAAACCTTAAAGGTTTCGAATATAATTTCCCGAAATGTAAGTTTCTTTGGTACCTTCTGTGTTTGTAGTTTTGATTTTATAGTGAGAGCTCATCTATGTCTCATCAGGAATTATATTTGAAGGTTTCTGATCCTCTTTGTGCCAACTATTCATTATTGTGCTGACTTGTTTTTCTTGGCCGAGGGAAATTTTGGAGTAAATTCATTTCATGCTTAAGAATGGAAAGTTAAACTTGACTAGAATTTTGTGTAAGGAAATTGTCATTGCATGAAATGAAGAATTTTTAATGCTTAAAGAAAAAGAATAACCTGAAAGAAGTCGAGAATATATCCTCGGTGATTAGGTCTATTTTTCTTATAATGATTGAGTCTGGTCTTCAGATAATTGATTAGATTCCAAAACTTGATGGATCTAGTTGTACACATTTGGGCCTCAGTTCTACTTAAGAACAAAATAGTTTGAATGTACATTATGACTCATGATGCGTCTGTTAGATTTCCTATGCCATTCTATATTCTCATTCATCGAAGGCCATAACTTATTTTTATGTAGTCCACTCCATAAGCAAGATGTTTGTAGTCCACTCCAAGATGAGATCTTCAAAATAGCGACTGGAAGCGGACACTATCAGGCAAGGTTGATGAATTACAAATTATGTCACTGTCTTTCTGTCATACTATTCATTTGTTAGCTGGATGAGATCCAATGTTGGTTGAATTGTCAACCTTTCCACCATTTACATAGAACTTGGATTGTTCATTGAACTCATCTCCACATCTTGGTGGTCCACATCAAAATTTTGTGTTTGCTTCTCTCAAAAGGAACTATCTTAGTTTACCACTGCATCTTCGCCCTCCCTAAGGGTCTTCTTCTTATGAATTACAGCAGACAATGCATATTATACCTTCTGTTTGGATTTTAAGTTTTCTTCTTTGCTGATTAGGACTTGTTTCAGTAGAAAAATCCACTAGGGATTCATTTCGTGCGACTTGTCTCAATTGACACCTTTCTTACCTAGGCATTATAACTGAGTGTTTCAATGAAATTACAACCATCTTTCTTCTGAACCAATCCTGCATTCTTATCATCTATCAATTGGAATTATCCCTGTTCTTCTACACCCATAGCAACCATATTTTTGCTATTTCTTGTCAACAATGAAATACTTATTATTGCTGAAATTTATGTCCGAAGTGTGGACTATGCTTCATTATACTATAATCGATAACCTTGTCTCTAACCTTGTTTTATTCCCCACTGCTCAGCACAATAGGCTCATATTGAAATTTATTTTACTTATAAATACTATTAGTAAATTGTCTAGATCAATCAACATACCAATCATCCTTACTACTCTTTGAATCCTTGTATTTGGGCATGGACATGTAGAATTCTACTTCCTTCTTGTGGTTAGACACATTAACATGTTTCTTTCCAAATTGATCATTGGAAGAACACTCTTGGTTGCGATTTTCATCCCACAATTGCTTTTCGCAAATTCTGCTTGAATGACAACTTGCCACAATAAAAGCATTTGATAGATTTTAATTGTCAGCGTGTGTTGGGACTCGAGAGGCAGAATCAGATTTCTAACAAAAGCAATTTGACTTTTAGTGTGTTGCATGTCTATCAAAGATTCAATTATTTGGGGAGTTTGTACTTGGTGTAAGAAACATACATGCACATCTTACTGCATAGCTTAGTTTCTTGCAGATGTTGAGATCGTCAATTCACTGGGCTCAAAATAGATGGAAACTGCAGAAAGATGATGAAGTTCTCATTTCAAAATATCCTTCTCTAGGTATATCTTTTAGACTTGGACCTTAGACAGCAGGATAGTGTAGCTAAACTCAATTTGGTATAAAACAGATTATGGTTTAGTAAATTATTTCTATACTAGATTGGAGTATTTCTCTAACAGCTTTATGTGCAATATTATATTTACCAGAATAATTCCAGCCGTACAAAAGTAGTGAAATTTGATTGATCCAAACTTGTGCACATTCAATAGTAGCAGGATGTGATTTGGGCCACCCATAACTCCTCCAACTGCGGCACTCCATTGACATTGCCAACTGAATGGAGTTAGTGTCTAGGTTTTAGGGCGTGTTTTAGAAATAAATGTTTGTAATCT
>LPNX010778158.1:801356-945344 GCA_001517045.1 Pseudotsuga menziesii | reverse complement strand
TGATTTTTATCAAGCCTTTGGTGTTTTTTCTCTTGATTTTGAAAAATAGTCAAGTAGTGTCAAGTAGTGAGTGTTTAACCATGTTTTAGACATCATGTAGAACCTTGATGTGACTATCCATTGTTGAGAGGAAAAGGTTCAAAGGAAGAGTGACAAACTAGTGTTAATTTAGGAAATGAATGTGATCTCTATGATGTTGATAATTGTGGGTGAAGTAATGTGCATCCACAATATACATCGAAAGAAGCAAGGTGCATTGTAGAATGTATGTGGGGTATCATGTCAATATACTAGGTAGAAATATAAAGGGGTATAAAAAATGTAAATGAAAAAATGCATACATGCAATATATAGTGAAATTAGGGGTTTTTTAAAATCAGGAAGGCATATTGGGAGGGGGTTAAAAAAAACAATTTTGGGAGGTATTTTCCAATATTTTTTGAAAATAGGGGTATTGTTTCATATGCCACGAACGAACGTGCTATGGCATGGTTTCACTAAGTGAAGACCCCATGCACTCCCTCTAAGACACACATGTGGAAACAAAAACATTACCCCTAGCTCATGCAAGCTATGGGGTGGACCTCTTACTCACTCATGCTATATGACTATGAAGGCTCACGCATGAAAATACCTTTTCCCCTAACACCATATTTAGCTCACCATCTACACTTGAGTCCTATTAAATGCATCCCACCTTAGTGTCTCAAATGTAATTTTGGTTAATGATGTCCAAGCCATGGTCAATCTAAGTAAAGGGATAAAAAATTAAAACAGTTATTGAGTTACTAGAAATGTACCACTTAATGATCACTCAACACATGGCTCTTTACTCAGATGAGCTCACATGTGAGAGTCCTATCTCTAATGCCCACAAGTGTGGAGGCTTGGAGAGGTATTCATTCCATGTTTGGAGGGGGTCCTAGCATGAAAAGACTTAATCAATAAATGAATAAATAATTTTAATAATGATAAATAATAAATAATGAAAAGACATTTTAACTTAAAGGACATGATTTATGAGAAGACATGTCTATTCAACCATGGTGACCAGTCAATGCTTATTTAAGCACACTGTCTCATGGCAGCATATCATCATCTCATCTTTGCATATTATATTTTATTACTATCCAATGTCCTATGGATTCTTTTATGCTGTCATATCTATTTTGGATATTTATTGTTTGAACCAGATTGGTCCACTCCATTCAATGAAATGAACTACAATCTATTTACTAAATAAGCATCCAACATAAGTAGGATAAAAGACAGTAATCCATAGAAGACAAATAAAATACATATTGAATAAAGAATAGATAAGATGATGATCTGATGCCATCAGACGGTGTGCTTAAATAAGTATTGATTGGTCACCATGATTCAATAGACATGCTTTTTCATAAATCATGTCCTTTAGTTAAAATATGTCTTTTCATTATTTATTGTTTATCATTATTAATATTATTTATTTATCCTACAACATTAAAAATGCTTTATTGCCTATAACATTAAAAATGATTTATCCTCAAAGCACACAAAAGTTATGTCTTGGTTCTAGCGATTAATGTCTTCTCAAGATTCTTCATTTTTAAACTTGTCATAGTAGATGACGTTATCCACTAATTTTGCACTTAGTGGATTTTTCAGTGAGCCGCCAGAGTATTGAACAAGTACACTTGTTCAAGATCAGAGTTCAGAAGTCCACCAGCGTTTTTCTGGTAGTCTGTTTAAAAAAAATTTGTAAATACATGTTCATACCCCCTTGAGGAAATTGTAAAAAATGTCCTAGCATTTAATTTTTTATAAAAGGCTCGGCTTCCCAAACTCCACGCACTTTTGATTTTATTTAACCTACCATACTAGATTTAATCACTTGTTTGAAGGGTTCTTTAGCTGTGCAGATCACCAAGCATGGAGTAAGATTGGAGCTCACTTGCATCTTGTCTTCTTCACCACATATTTTGGATCTAATGTTTCTTGTTTTTTCAGGCGTCCTCCTCCTGGATCTTGCTCAAGCTTGGGCTTGAGTTCCTTCTCTTTCCTTCCTAAAAACTACAATCTTTTTCTTTCAAGTTACTTTCATTACACAAGTAAATCATATGCAAAATTTCATAATTTTATTCACTTGTTTAAATTAGATCTAATAAGCGTTTTATTTCATGATAAGAAGCTTAGATCTAGTTTCCCTTTCTAGTACTTAAAGTGATAAAATCTTCCTATTTTTCGGCAAGTACTAGGGTGTATTTTTTCAATGTATTTTTAAGCACTAACCCACTGATTTTGCACTATTAGCTTGCTGGTTTTTAGCAGGTCTACGAAAAAAGAGAAGGATACGCTGCCGAAATTTGGAGTTTTAGGCTCGCCGGAGCATCCAGACTTAACTTTGCCATCCCCCTTCTTCATTCCCTTGCTTTCCCAAGTATTTTTGGGCCTTTTTGACCCCTTCTTTCAAGGATCAAAAGCACCCTTTCTTTTTAAATCATTGTAACAGGTCAATAAAAAGCGAGTGGGATAAAGGCTCCCACACCCCTCTTCCCTAAGTCACACAGTTCGGGTTCGGGTTCGGGTTCGGCAAGGATTAGGTTCGGTTCAGGTTCGAATTTTCCGATGAGGTTCGGATGAGGTTCGACAATAGGTTCGACTATATATATATAAACTTTCTTCATATACTCCCCTTTTACTAATTTTCTACACCCCATGGCCCATAGGATTCAAAGCACTTAGGTCACTATTCATAATTTCGTCATATATACTTTGTTGTTTATGACATTTCTGCTTACAGATTTGAACTTCTAAGAGAAGGTTTTTGTGGTTTAACAACGGATTTACATGCTTCCCAAAGCAATAGTTTGTTCTTAGGGGTAAATTTATGTTCTTACTTGTTGTTTGGTGTGTTCTATGTAGACTACAGGTCTGATATTTCAAATTACAAGAGCATTTATTTTATAGACAACATTAATAAATAGAGAGCATTTAATCTATAGACATCATAAATAAATCAAGAGCATCTAATTTATAGACAACATTATATTTATAGATAACATAAATAAATAGAGAGCATTTAATTCATAGACAGCATAAATAAATAGAGAGCATTTAATTCATAAACAACATAAATAAATAGAGAGCATTTAATTTATTGGTATTGTGTGTGTGTGTTTTTTTAATTTGAATTTTTTTTTCAGAAAAAAAAAAATTGAACCTCGAATTTTTTTTTTCCTTTAGGTTCGGGTTCGGCTTGAGGTTCGCCTTTAGGTTCGAATTCAGCTTTAGGTTCGACATTAGGTTCGCCTTCAGGTTCGGGTTCGACGAGGTTCAGGTTCGGGTTCGGCTTCAGGTTCGACATTAGGTTCGTCTTTCAGGTTCGGTGAACCTGAACGAATTTCAAATTTTTTTTGAGGTTCGTCGAACCTCGAACCTCAAGGATTAGGTTCGGCGAACCCTGTGACTTAGCCTCTTCCCCCATTTGGGAGAAGCCTGTATCGCCTTTTTTTTCTATTTTTTCTTACTTTTTTGCATGCATAAGTAATTGTTAGATTAGCCTTTAGTCTTATTGTTGCTTTCATAAAAGTTAAAAAGAAAACTTCTTTTAGTTTAATTTTATTTCAAAGCTTTCTTTCCTTTTATATAAATTGCAAAAAGTAAAAAGAACCAAAGCCTCTTGAATCTCACTAGAAAGTGGATCAAGAGCACTCTCTATCAGAGAGGTTTAATTTTTTAGATTAGTTTTGTTTATCATTTTGTTAAGTAATAAAAGGAACCCAAAATCTCTTGAATCTCACCGAAAGGTGGATCAAGAGTGCTCTCTGACGGAGAGTTTACTATTAGTTTTATCTTTTCCAATTTATTTGTTTATTTAATCAATCCAACCGTTGCTTTCTCGAGTACCCGAAATGTGAAAGAGACTCTTTGGTCATCATCTAAACAACTCATTGTTACGTCTCTAATAAAATAAACCAAGACTCCTTCCTTGTATGCTCTACACCGTTGCAGCTTGTCTAATCAGTTGGCTGTATCAGAAAGGGATACGAGCTACTAGATTTAATAGGAAAATCCACACAAGTCATTTTCTTGAGAACTCGAAAGGTTGCAAAGGGTAAGCACTACAGAGTCAAGGGGCTATTCCAAGCAGGTTCATCCTCGCCCCGTTGGACACTTGGTATTACCGCTTTAGCACTCAGTTCGAAGAGATTTGACTTGTTGGGACAAACCCACAATTAACCCACACCCTTAATTATTCATTTAATAATCTAAAATTTACCAACCAAGACATTGCAATACTTTCACTGAGACTACACTAGCAACCCACATTTTCAAGCACTCTTTTCATTTTGGCACTGGTCTATTCTGTTCTTTTTGTATAAGTGAATCATGCAATGTGTCATTGAATATTGTGTATCTAATTTGATTAGAAGTGTTGCTAAGGTTAAATCTCGTTTGCAGTAATTGGTAATCTTCAATTTCATCCATCTCATATTAACTCCTAGATTTAGTATTTTCTTTCGTAGACTAAAGACCATAGATTCTCTTCTAATAGGGACCACCCCCCTTGGCTTCGTTAGGAGTTAGCCTAAACGAAGGAGCTGGGATCAGGGGATAGCACCTGGCTCTTTGCTTGCCCCTGAGGCCACACCTTTCCCGCTTGGGAAACAGCAGTCCAAAAGATTTCTGCTGATGGTGTGCATTCGGCGGACAACAAATGATACAAGATGATGTGATCTTCTAAGCAGCAAGCAGAATTGTCGAATTGTGAAAGAGTCTGCCCACCCTAAGTCGATCTTCTATGGAATTGAATATTTATAGGGTTCTTGAAGAGAGCCCATTTTATTGTGATTTCCAAGATGACTTCTACTTTGAGATTGAGTTGTACTGGTATGAATATTCTTTGAAACATAAGTCGACTACTTTTGTTGATGTTGATACACTGATTGGTTAAGGAATCGACTCTTATGATTAGGATGTCGATAAGGTATCCTTATATCTGGTGTCATATTCTTAAAATATTTATCTTTGGATACTTTTTGTGATTTATTGATCGACACTATTTCAATATCAACATCTTTCTGAATTTGGACATCGATTTGATCTATAGTGGTTCCTTTTTCTGATGTCTAAATTTTGATGTTTGATGACTCATCTACTGCCACTAGGTCAGTCAATGTTTCCTTATCAACCCTTGATTCCTTATTGGTAAGTAGTAATAGCTTTTTTTGTGGTGACTTCTTTTCCTCTTTCTTTTGCTTTAGTTAGATTAATTAGAGTTAAAATTAACTGTTTGTTGGTTCCAATTCAACGTCGGGCCACAAACTCATTCAAGATTGTATATCTTTCAATTTCTAACATCTGCTCTCACTACACTTAGTCTTAGTTTACCTTGTTTTGCCATTTGATTTTCCTTAGATTAGAACACTCTAGCACTCACTACACTTAATCTAGTTCTTCTTTGTTATTTTCATTTCATTTTAAGAGTAACGAACCTCATCTTGCTCCCCCGTATGCTCTTGTCCACAACAGGCTTTATTGAATTTATGGAACAATCAAAAAGGGGATTTGAGTGGCTAGAAATAATAGGGAAATGCATTAGAAATTTATCCTTGAAATTGAGTGGTTGTTTCTGAACATACCACGAAGTCAAGGGGATACTCATTAATGAGATTCATTCTCTCCGCATTGGACACCTGGTAGTTTTTCAGTGCACTCTTTCTAGAAGATAACATCTCGAGTGGGAAAAACCAAGAATCAACCCACTCCATAGGCAACTCACCAACTAATGATAAAACACACCAGGAGCACATTCAAAACATTTACTTTCAATCTTTTATTTACTTTCGCCACTAGTCTAGTATTGATTATCCTTTTGCTTTGAAATATTTATTTACATGCAATGATGATTAGATGTGTTACATCTTGATAGTATAGTTTCACTTTTCTCTTGTGATGAAAATAAATAATTCCAAGATTAAATTTTCAATTATGTACTTAGCTTAATAAGTCATAATATTTTGTTAGGGACCACCAAAGACATTTGCTAGGATTTTACCTAGACGGAGGAGTCAAGCTTCAAGTGACAGTGCTTGACTCGTGACTTGCGGCCAAGGAAACAACCAAGGAAACACTCGTGGCTTCAAGATTTCTACCACATTACCCAAGGAGTGTATCAAGCAACAATATTTTTGGTGCCATTGCCAAGGATAAATCTTTTTATTCCCGAAATACGACTTTTCGTTTTTTTATTTTTTTACTATGTTTGATGTATCTTGTGAGTATTTGAAATTTACTAAGATCCACCTGGTGACTCCACGGTCATTTCATTCTACAAGGTAATTCTACAAGAAGGAATTCAGAATCTATTCAATTTCATTATTGAGCCTAAAAAGGTTTATCAAAGGAGATTGAATAGACTCACTTCTCGTAGGATCCTTGATAACCTTGGATCTAAGTTTATTTCAAATATCCACCTTTTATTTACTGATTTGCAAGTAGAAAATAAAATGGGTGATTTCTTTATTCCCATAGACTTTACATGAATAAATGGTTATCCTCATGCCATACCTAAGAAATCCCTTGACAAATTGACTATTTTCCAAGGATTATAGTCAAGAAAAGGACAATGTTACCAAGTACTATGGTGAGAATCCTGCACCTAAGCAGATCCGGGAGATAGCTAAATCCAGGGGGATTACTTACCAAAGGAAGGATAATGTCGGGAAACCCAAGAAAAATTAGTAATATTCCCAAGGAACAAAAGATTCTGGAGTTCTCGCATACTTTCTTTGATTAAAGATCGAATCGAGCACACGTCCCTGGATGGGGCCAGATGTTACCAACTAAGTTGCACTTAGTTGGACTTGCTAGTGAGCCGCCAAAGTTAGAACAATTTAATTGTTTGACATCAAGGTTCAGAAGTCCATACAGGACAATTTGGCCCTTTTTTTAATTTTTTCATATGTTCATACACCACGGCGTAGCATAAGGAACCTATGTAAAAGACTTGGCTTTCCAAGGACTCAGTCATCAATCCGATTACTCTAGAGTGTTTTTTTCCTTGTTAATTATATGTCGCTTTTCAGCAGCTTAAAATTTTCGATTTTTTCACTCAATCCTCCAAAGCCAGAGTGGTCATCTTGGTGTTTAGGCCTTAGGGGGTTATTAAAGTCTAGTGTCAATGTATACTACCATGCTAGTAACTATTATTGAGCCATATGAACATGTACTAAGTCCCCCCTAGGTGTTTTTTTAATTTTCTGCAAAAATTCTTTTTCCCATTCACAAACAAAATATTTTAATTGTAAAAATTGAAAATGTCATAAAAGTGGTACTAGGGGTTCAAATTTGCCATGGCATGGGGGTGCTTCTTTTCTAACTCAGAGCACCCATTTTACCCCTAAACCCACTTTAATAGTAAAATGAGTGATTATTTATCACTCGTTATTATTTTCTTTCAAAAAGGACCAAAAGCCAAAAAAGACATAATAAAGGCAAATCAGCATCCCAAAATTAATGGAAACATGTCGGAGGCATGTCTTCAGTGCTGGCACATTTAATCGACAATCAAATCGAGTTAACTAGATGCCGAATCAGTCAAATACAGCAAGGGCAAGTTAAGATCATGAGAGGGGGGTGCATCATAACCAAAGGAAGGCCCATTCTCTTGTATGGTGACTTGTGATTGGATGAGAGATAATCCCAAGAGAGGGGGCGCACCTCATGAGAGGTGACACCTATCCCAAGAAGTAAACTTGCCCTCAATCCCTTAATTTACTTAAGAAACTCGCCCTTTCTCTCTCCACATGGAAATTCGCCCTCATGAAGGAATATGTCCCCCTCGGTCTCATATTGCTATAAAAGCAAGGTCACTCCTCATTTAGAGGGAAGGGTTGAACCTCTGTTTGATTTGTATTGTAATATTGTTATCATTCTGAATGGAATAAAGGATTTGGAGGTCTCGCCTTGTGTAGTTTGCGAATGTGTGGATGATCATTGCTTGATGTATGAGGTAATCAGTATTTACTTAGTTTCTTGCATTCTCTTTTGGTAAAGTTGTGGGCCTACAAAGGGAGTTGTCTCCCAATAGGGTAAGAGTTTAATCTGGTATTGATTCATTCTCTTATTGATTTCTAATTCTAGATCTCTTAGCTTACATGTAGTTTTGATATAAATTGCATGTTTTCCAAGTTTATGCTATTGGCATCACTCTTGTTTAACCATCTCTTTTTTGCAAGAATTCTTTAGTAGCTACATATTCCTAAGCTTGGAGATGGGGCTGAGCGAGTAAGCATCCTCCTCATCTTCAAGTACTTTCAAAGCATGGTACCTCTTGGTTCCACTTGGCAGACTCCATTTGCCCAAGTTCCAGCATCAAGTTGATTTCTTCCTTCTTTCCCTTTTAAAAAATCAACTTTCTTTGGTTACCGATTCTAACACTTTTCAGATCTAATCCTTTAAAGTATATATTTTTAAGTAGATCTGATCTATATGCAAGACTTTAGTGGTTTAAAAAATTTTCATTCTAAATCTAGATCTAGTACAAGCAACTCTCCTTTTGCAAGTCCATTTTCGGTAGATTTAAAGGCTTGAAAGAGTAGATTGTTTTGTGGTTTAAAATTTTTATTCAGCAAGTTTAGAGTGCCTTTTATTTGCTTCCTCAAAAGGGAAAACAAACATCCTAAGGAAACAAGCTCTCCAGCTTGCCTCCCTTAGTTATTTGGAATATTTTTACTTAATTTAACTTAGCTTTTCTTTTAGATTTTCTAACACTTGTCCAAGAACACTTTTAAGGTGTTTTTGGGCATCTTTTACAATACAAATCTTGCTATTTTTTGTCTTTTCATGTACATGTAGAAGGAAATGCTGGTGGATTTTTGAAGAACTAAACCATCTAGAACACGCCAACCACCTTATTCTACTTCTAAACCATTTTTTCTAGGCAAAAACTTGTAAGCTTGTTGGATCCAAATATATAAGGACCAAAGGCATTTCCAAATATTGTAAAAGAAAATCATAATAAGAGAAAGCAAGTAGGCTACCCAGGGCCCACACCCCATTTCCCCTGGGAATTTGTGTCGTGTCACTTTTTGGTGTGACTTTTCGCTAACATTTTCCTCTTTTTTTGCTTTAGTTAGATTAATTAGAGTCAAACTTAACCGTTTGTTGGTTCCGATTCAACATCGGGCCACAAAATCACTCAGGACTGTAGATCTTTCAATTTGTAACATCTGCACTCACTACACTTAGTCTTAGTTTACCTTGTTCTGTCATTTGATTTTCCTCAAATTAGAACACTTTACCACTGAATGCACTTAATCTAGTTCTTTTCTGTTATTTTCATTTCAGTTAAGAGTAAAAAAACCTCGGCTTGGTCCCCCGTATGCTCTTGTCCACCACAGGCTTTGCTGGATCTGTGGAACAATCAGAAAGGGGATTTGAGTGGCTAGTGATAATAGAGAAATCCATTAGAAATTTATCCTTGAAATTGAGTGGTTGTTTCTGAACATACCACAGAGTCAGCGGGATACTCATTAATGAGATTCATTCTCTCATCGTTGTACACCTGGTAGTGTTGCAATGCACTCTTTCTAGCGGATAACTTCTCGAGTGGGCGAAACCAAGAATCAACCCACTCCATAAGCAACTCACCAAGTAATCATAAAACACACAAAGAACACATTCAAAACATTTACTTTCAGCCTCTTATTTACTTTCACCACCGGTCTGGTATTGATTGTCCTTTTGCTTTGAAGTATTTATTTACATGCAATGATGATGAGATGTGTTATATGCTGATATTATAGTTTCCTTTTGCTCCTGTGATTAAAATAATTAACTCTTACATTAAATTTTCAATTCTGTACTTAGCTTAATCAGTCATATTATTTTGTGAGGGACCACCCACCTTGGCTTCGCTAGTTGTTGACCTAGACAAAGGAGTCAAGCTTCAAATGACAGTGCTTGACTCGTGACTTGCCCCCAAGGACACACCCAATGGCTTGAATATTTCTGCTGCGTTATCCGAGGTGTGTATCAAGTGGCAACAGTGTGCACATTCTAGAGTTATAGATATTTGTTATACCACTACTCTCGCTAGTAGCCAATTCCCTTATTCTTTTATTCACTTAATGAAGAGAAACTAATTGGGGTCCAAGAAGGCAGAGAACCTAGTCTGCATTCATAATTTCATAGTAATCTTCCACTTCTTGCTTGAAAAGGCCCAAGAAGGAGGATCCTTTTAAGAAATGGGACAAACACATAGATGATGTTATCGGTGTGGGTGAGGAGATTGAAACTTATGGCTTCGTTGAGCTTCCTATACTTACATACTCAGAGGATGAACGAATGCTGGAGATGATGGAAGGAACTCGGAAGATGAGTCTATCATTAGATTCTCTCTTACATGACCAAGTTAAAGACACCTTTGGAATCCAATTTGTGCTCCCATTCCAATACAGAATTTCAATCTAGAAACTAACATGAATATAAAAAAACTCACATAAAATTTTTATTTCACTCTTAAAAAGCTTATGATTCAATCCAAATCGGAAATAAGGAGACTGCTTTCACTTTATTCTTCAAAAGAAGCATCCACATAACTTAGAATAACAAAATATTGCTCCCATTTTAAAATTTCAAACATGATTTCACAACAGGGCTGCATAGTTCCTTCAAGAACCAAAAAGCAAATGCATCATCACTGGGCAATAGCAAATGTATGCCCACACAAATATTCTAGGCTCAAAACACTAAAAGGAAACATTTATTTTCTAACTTTAGAGAGTTTCACCATTCAGATGTCTGCAATAAGATAATATGATTGAAAACATGCTCACCACAAGTGATTGCACTCTGTTTGTGTGATAAACCATTTGATGTGAAAGATATGTCAAAGGATGGTACAGAGTGAAAAATTCTTCCACTGTGTCACTCATGCTGTGCTGATGAGACTTGGGTATGCCACGAACAAGAATGGTGAAGTGATTTGGCTGAGGAGGAGATGAGTTGAAATAAGAAAACCGTTTTTCTGCAATTCCTTTATATTCCTGCAGAAGATTTTCTGAATTAGAACCATATACTCAGTTTCAGTTCTGATCCCAAACTTCTACATACTTGCATGATCCTTTGTATTTTAATGTTTGACAACAACTTTATTGCTATTGATGCAAATTATAGTCTAAGAGACTATATGCCACTTTAAAGAACATTCCTGGGACAAAAACATGATTCACCTTCTGAACTTCTATCATATTGCACTAGTAAACTGTAACACTATATTTTGAAACTCTTACTATATATGTCTTTTGAGATAGCAGTCCCAAACTTAAAATGGGTGTTAGACTTGGGAAGATAATTTACCAAGCACAGAAACAAAATGAAATGTACAAATTAGCCAACTAAATATTGATACTTTTAAACTAGAAATTGGTCACCACTGAAACGCATTGAAATTGATCATTTGTATGGTCCCGATCTAGGGAAAATATCAGGCCCAATTTGCAAAGACTGGAATCAGATCTATGGAAAACCTTTATCACATAATGATATGAAGTTGTAAAAAAACAGACTAGACCTCCAAATAGCAGATAACATTCAATTGAAGGTAGGAATTGCAATAATCTACAGATAGATGGGTCAAAAAAGCCAACTTATCTAGAAGGGTATACCTGGCCTTAAATGTGGAATGTTGAGATGAAGAGCTCTCAACAATAGATTGGAAGTGCAATCCAGTCTGCACTCTACTGGTTTGATAAATGGCTTACCCACTGCTTGCCACAGAATGAAGAGTGAAGCATTTTGGGGGTGCACTCAGATTGGATGAGGCTTGCACTTGATATTTTTATCACAACACTTGTGAGTTTTGCTCACAAGGATCAAGCTAGCAGGATCACATTGCTAGATGATTTAATGGGCAGGGGGGGCGTTTGTGTTTTGGCTTACAAATGATGCAATCTTGAGGTAGATTTAATGCTATGATGGTTGCTAGTTAGTGTGGGATAAGATGTTCCACTGTGCTAATGGTGGTCTAATTAATGAGTTAGCATGTGCCTAATGGTGGTCTAATTCATGAGTTAGCATGTGCCTAATGGTTAAAACTTAAAACTCTTGATGATGTGGTGCAGCCCCATTCTTTTTGGTAGTGTTGGACTGTTTGGGGTGTTTTTGCTTAGCAATTATTTAACACTTAGTGCATTTCATGGAGTGGGAACCCATCAACTTAGGGCCTTCCTAAGTTTCAAGTATTAATAATTTACTCCTTCGTGTAATAATAAAATTAAAGGATGCTTTGCTATAGTTTCTAAAGTCCTTTTATGATAAATCTTCATGGAGGTGAAGCACCCTAGTATTTTGAATCTTTTTTCAAGGTTCCAGCATAATTATTAACATATTTCATAGACCTGGAAGCCTCTAATGTGAGCGCCCTAGGTGTCTTGGATTTGCTTAGAACATGTACCACCTTCTCATAACATGTTTGATACCCCTTGATGGAGCACTAGCCTTCTTCACACATTTTGATGGCGATTTGAGGTAATTTGACCACATGGACGCTTATTCCTTGAACACCCATGTTCATTGGGTTGATTTCACACTTGGAATTGGTCTGAATTCAGGTATACTATGGTTTTCCTTGAAACGCACTCTCTCTCGGCCAATATGTTAAGGAAGCATGCACTAAAATAATATTTTATGCCATGAGGAGGCTCGCACACCTCCTAGCTTGCACTTCCTTATATGTCCATCATTTTGGAGAAACAACCCTTGGTATTGTAAAGCAGCCCATGGCTTTGGCTCATGGTTTTATGGATCTAACCACATTGGCACTCTTCTTGGAGATTATTATATTATTTGTTGAAGGAACATCTAACAACATTGGCACATTCTCCAAGTGTGCACTCCTCAAATTAATTAATTATTGGCTTGGTCAAGGTGGTACTAGTTAGCATTGGACATTTCTCAATGTGGTACTGGTTTAGCATTGGACCATTTAAATATGGTCTTATGTGCCTTTTCAATGGAAAGGTATGTATCTATTTGATTAATTACGTATCAATTTTATTTAATATTTGTTTAATTAATTTTCTTTTATTATTTTAAAAAATTGTTTATTGATATATTTATATATTATTTTATTTGTTGCATTTAAGAGAGCCACAAATGCCTCAAGAAAAGTTGTTACAACTTGGTTGAAGCCACACATGTGGACTCTCTTGAAGGGCACACTTGTTGAAGGGATTGTTTATCATTTCTTAAGTGGAATTTCTTAGTTAGTCAAACCCCAATTCATCCATCTTGGAGCCTTCCACACGTGGATTCTCTCTCTCTTGAAGGATGCACATGTGATGATTTATTTATTATTTCATGAATGTTCTTGCTTGGTCAATCACTCAAAGTAAGTGTTTTTGGAGTTGGTGTAACTCATTATTTTGTTCGTGCTTGGTCAATCACTCAAAGTAAGTGTTTTTGGAGTTGGTGTAACTCATTATTTTCTTATTGTTGAATTGTCTCAAGAAGTTAGTTAGATGAAAAAAATATTATTTTATTGTACAAAGAGTTGAGTTAGAACCTATACAAGGGTTTTCTCTCTCCATTTGTTCATGGTGGGATTTGGAGACTGTTGGGTACTAAGTTGTACTTAGTTGGTTTTCAAGTGAACCACCAATGATGAACAAATTACTTGTGCATATTCAGAGATCAGAAGTTCATTCAGGCCTTCTATGGCCCTTTTTATTTTTCCACGTGTGCATACCCCCTTGAAAGAGTTGTAATAAAATGTTGTAGCATGATGAAATATTGTAACAAACTTGGCCTTCCTAGCACTTAGACATCAATCTGACTAGCCCAGTGTATTTTTTCCTTGATAATTATAGGTTGTTGGACAAACGACTTATAATTTTTGAATTTTTCACTCAACATCCAAAATTCTTGGACGTTAGGCCTTAAAAGGTTATTAAACTCTAAGTGTCAATGTATATTAACAAGCTAGGAATTATTTTTGAGTCATTTGAACATGTACTAAGTCCCCCCTAGGTTTTTTTTAATTTCTTCTAATAAAAAAATTTCTCGTAAAAAAGGGCAATTTTTTAATAGTTTAATTGTAAAAAATCAACGTGTCATAAAAAAGTGGTTAGGGGGTGGAATTTGCCATGGGGGTACTCGTTTTCTAACTCATAGCACCCACTATACCCCTAAACCCACTTTGAGAACAATTTGAGTGATTATTTATTACTTAAATTAATTTCTCCAAAAAAAGGCCAAAAAAGACATAATAAAGCCAAAAACAACATCCCACATATTAGGGGAACTTGTGCAAGACATGTTCCAATCAGTTGGCAGTGGTGGAACTTGATTGACTGAGTGAATTAAAGGTGGATTGGAACCATATCAAGAGGATTTGAGTTAACTCCAATAGAGGGGGTGCATCTCTCCATGAGAGGGCGCATTTGTTGATGTGGAGGCTTGTGGTTTGATGGGAATCAATCCCAATGAGGGAGGGCACCACCTCTCAATAGAGGGGGCGCATCTCTCCATGAGAGAGCGTATTTTTTGATGTTGAGGCTTGTGGTTTGATGGGAGTCAATCCCGATGAGGGAGGGCACACCTCTTGAGAGGTGGTGCCCGTCCCATGAAGATGCAAGCAATCAAATCCCTTAATCTTCTCGAGGAACTCGCCCTTCACTCCCTTGTGAGGCAATTCCCTTCCCTTGATAAGTCCACCCCCCTTGGAACTCATTTGGCTAAACAAGAAATGCACTTCTCCTCATTCAAGCTAGCGAGAGCTTTCTAGAGATTGGGCTTGTTATTTGTAATATTGTTGCATTATTTTTTGCTTGGAATAAAAGAAAGATTTGGAGCTTAAATGGTGTGGTGCAATTCTGTGTTGATCGAGATTGCCATGGTTTATTGAGGTGACTTGTGTTTATCACTTTCTTGCTCTTTTTACTTTGTGAATTCGGCCTTGGAAGGATTGCTCCCAATCAATAAGAATAGAAATTTGTCGGTAAGTTTACTTACTAATTCTATTTTGTATATGTATGCTTAGAGATCTAAATCTGGCATGCTTTATAAGGTTATATTTCATGTTGTTTTAATCTCTTTTCATATATATCACCATATCTCATGGGTTCTTTGCAAGTCTTTGATTAGCTTTCAAGTTATCTTGCTTGGAGAAAGTTTTGATCTAGCTTGTTTCTTCTTCATCTTCAAGCACCTTCAAGGCATAGTCCCTCGGCATCCCACCGTGAAGTCTCTCAATTTATCAATCCTGCAACAAGCCATCCTCTTCTTCTCTTTCTCCTTTCAAACTCAAATCTCCTTGGTTACTTGGTTCTTTGGTACAAATTTCAGAATTGCATTTAAAAGAGAAATCATTTAGATCTTATTTATATACTAGATATAGTTGCTCAAAAAGTTTCCATTCTTTACTAGATCTAGTATCAACAATCTATTCTTCTACAAGTTATTTTTTGGGAAAATTTTAAAGCTTGAAAGTTTAGATTTGATTTGTGAAATTTAAAGTCTATATCTAGCATTTTAGTGCTTATCATTGGTTGCCCCTTGTTATCCACTAAGTTGCATTTAGTTGGATTTCAAGTGAGCCACCAAAGTTGTGAACAAGTCTCTTGTTCATTATCAATGCTCAGAAGTTCAAAAGTCCTTTCAAGACAAATTTTGGCACCTTTTTAAAAATTTTGCATGTTCCTACCCTATGGAGAAATTGTAATAAGTTGACGTAACATGATGATTTTTTGTAAAAGACTTGACCAACTAAGACTTAGCTATCAATGCAATACTCTAAAGTGTTTTTTCCTTGTTAATTATATGTTGCTTGTCAGCAACATATAATTTCCGAGTTTTTCACTCAAACCTCCAAAGCCGAAGTATTTGCCTTGGTGGTTAAGCTTTAGGAGTTTATTAAAGTCTAAGTATCTATGTATATTACTGTTGTCACATACATAGTAGTTGGGGCTACCATGATTCTAGAGCAATTCTAAGCACATTCCCGAGCCATTCCTTTACTATTTTGTACATGAGATCAGCAGATGATGAGCATTCAAATGACGATCACTCTTACAGTCAGTGGACCCAAAGCATACACACTTTCAATTTCATGCCATAACTGAACCTCATGACCCTATATTTGATGACTAATTTAGCCATTCTTTATTATTCAGAGCATATATGATGACAATGCCTATTGGTCTACAGCAGTAGTGTTCCAGTGCCATTCAGGTATTACAATTCAGATGTAGGTATATGACCTAGCTACATACGGTTTGTGCATTTGGATTATGGTTGTGCTCTTTTATCTATTTTAGTAGCTTGACTTGGTTTATGGTGGTTATACATTGGCGGTATTCTATCTTGTTTTTATTGTTGGTCTAGAATAGAAGTGATTTAGTGGCTCTATTCAGGAGGTTCTTGTGTATACTCATTAGTCATGCCCTTTATTAGTATGGACCAGTCTCGAAGACATCGTGTCGGCGAAGATATCGTCGAGGGTCCGGAACACAACATATCGGCAACATCGAAGAAAATATCAGAAAATATCGGCACACTTCAAAAAAATACAAAAATATTCAAATTTTTTTAAATTTTTTAAACATTTAAAGCAACAACAACATCAAATAAACACATTAGCCCGCACAGGTGTGGCTCATTGGCGGTTTCGTTGTTATGAAGTCACTTGTTGTAAATTGGAGGTCACGAGATAAATCCCACCCGAGTTTACCTGTGTCCCATGTCTTGCGGTGGGTGTGGGGCACCTAGGGTTATAGTGGTAGCAGGAATGGATCCCTGGACCCCGTGTCACGCGAGTACCAACCCGGCCCCAGTTGTCGATTCCCCTAGTCAAAAAAAAAAAAACATCAAATAAACACATTGCCACATAAATATGAAAAGAAAATAGATATATATGAATGCATAAGATGTCTAATGATATATCATTAGAAAACACATTGCCACAAAAAATACAAAAAGAAAATAGATATATATGAATGTATAAGATGTCTAATGATATATAATTAGTGTTATCACCAAATTTGTAGTTGCCTCTATGAGGTGGATCCAGGATGGACGGTAGAGGGACAAGCAACTAAAGAGGTGGAACCAAGATCACCTCGACTCCCAAATGGATGGTTATCACACCAATCGAAGCAATCTTCACTTGATGTTATCTTAGCTCAAGACAACAATAGGGGAGACCCAGATCTACTCCTGACAGGAGAGATCAAACCTAAACCCCAGATCAGATCAAATGGACTTGAAGTACGTAAGGTGTCAGGTGGAGGAAACCCTAGATCTATGGATGACGTCACTAGGTGAACTAGGACTTGGATCAGAGTTTATGAGACGTGAAATTTGATCCAAGTTCAAGACACAAGTGCCCTATAAGCTCAAAACTAGATCCGAGATTAAGGTACTAGCAAAAGATGAAGATGTCCGTTGCCTTGGGAAACGTGACCAATGTAGGGAGGGTAAAAACAGGATTGGGGCTATCTAGTACCGAGGGATAGACTCAAAAGAAGGTATGGCGATGCCAAATTACTCGAGCCACAAGGAAAAGGTCAAAACACAAGAGAAAGAGGCAAAAGGTAGGGTAGCGCTAGGGTTTGAAGATCAGTGCCTTAGGATTTGGGCCAATGGAGTCACTTTTAGCCCCACGTTGAGGAAGACCCACTTAGGGTGTGACCCGATCTACAAAACCCAGAAATGGTTTGCCCCGAGATCACACGGTTTGATCTATAATATTTTTTTATTTTTAATATTTAGGGTTTCAAGATGAAAATGAAGATGCCAATGGATTGAGATCTAGAAAAGAAATATTAACCTATAGATCTTACCTGGAAAACCTTGTAGATGCCCTGATAGTGATGATCTATGTTGTACCGATCAATTTGAGAAGATCTGAGGGAGTTTCTATGTCCAACGTTTTGTCCAGAGAAGCCACTGCGCCCTTTCTCCTGCACAACAAACGTCAACCATATCAAATTTGTTGCGTCGTGAGAAAAGAACAAATGCTACAGAAAAATAGCAAGATGAAATCATAGATCACATTGATACTAATGAAAACCCCCTGATACAAAACGCATCCAAGCCAAGCAAGTTGAGGAACTCCTGCAAAAACGCCCAAGTTGAAGTCACCCTCTTGTAGACAAGACAATGTTTCCCAAAAAATATATATATCTCACAACAAATACCCAAATGCTAGGAAGCAATAGATTTTCCAATCACCATGTAAGAACACCAGATGCAAAGGAGATCCAAAAAATTTCCACAATAATTGTTTTCTGTTATCCAAATCCAAGAGCCAAAGACCCCTTACAAATGAGAAGCTCTCTCCTTTAAATAGAAATGAAAAAACCAAAATCATAACCACTTTTCAAATGGGTGGCTAAGATTAAAAGATTAAAACATTCTAATCAATGGTTGAGATGAGCTCAACATAGAGTACATGGATCAATACCATTATATAATCTAAAATTGGACCAAATCACCCTAGGAGAGAGGATCCCACTAAATGAAAAATAAATAAAGCTCATGGTGGGTCAAGGGAGTGTTAACTAACTCTCCTAGTGTGTCCCCATGGCACAATAAAAATAATATAATTTTTTAAGTGCAAAATAGTGCCTTTCTGAGGAAATCGTGAGCCTCCAAAAGCTCCAGAAAATAATAAAATATGTCGAATAGATGGGATGTGGGTCCATTCAAGTGATGCAACTGCTGGAGAAGGAGTGGAAGGCATTACATTCATCATCAAAACTCATCCCATGCCATTTCCTTGACTCAGTAGTCCAAATTGAATTCTTCAGTAGCCATTTTAATTATTTTTTATCTACCTCGAGAAACGTGATATGCCCAAAATTGCCTCCTAGGGTGTCTGCATTATCCAACTGAACCCACCAAGCTCTCTGGGACGGGGGTAATATGGTAAAATCAAGTGGTTGGACCACCCCCTCCTCATACAGCACCCTAGGAGAACCAAATAAATCATCTCTCTGCTCATACAGGCCCTCCAGCAAGGTAAAAATGCACCAAAATGGTACACTTAGCCTGATCATCCATGTAACTGCCCAGAACTGGAAACAAGTTGTCTCATTGGACGCGGGGAATCCAAATCCATCTAAGGTGCATACTCATACACCCTACAGATCTCTGCATTATCAAAAATAATATCCAATATGCCTAGACAGATAAAAATAATGATCTGTAAATGGTTAATAATATAACCCAGGCTAACATCCATCTGTTGCAAGTGTTTAAATGTTAAGACATGCTCTACAAATCATTCAAAATTCAAATAGCAATTATAACAAGTAGCAATCATTTCACTGGCAATCTATCAACCAAATACAAAGGGTTTCATTTATTAATTATAACTCACACCAAACTTTCAAGACCATACTCACTTCATAGTTGTAATCAATTTGCTAGTGAAGGGTGAAGGCTAAAATTCAAAAGGCTAGGTTGAAAGGTGACTACTAACTCAACATTGTGACACTTCGGATATGGAAAGGGGTTACTCACTCTAGCATATGCTAGACAAGCAACAACACAGGGGATGGCAGTGTCTCACAAATGGATATGTTACGTTCAAAGGCGCTTATTCACCTTGACAAATGCTCACAATCCAAATCAATACAAGTGAGGCGAACAATATTTGGATATAACTTTTAAGAACCATTGCTTTTTGGGCCTTTGATTTTCCATAGCCTTGGTCCATGTATTTATTACACGGATTTTTTATTATTGAGGCTTCATGCATTAATGTATGTTTAAAAACACTACTTTTCATGAATGTTTTAAGATAATCATTCCAATGTACTTCAAAGCCAATTTCATTAGGCTTGCCTTTCATTCATGTATGCTTAAAAACACTACTTTTCATGAATGGGTTTTTTCAATAAGATATTCATTCATTTCCAAATACATTGTATTGATGGCAGCGCTACTTGTTTTAGGTTTAGCCAACACAACCTAAGCAACTCAGAGCCAAGAAAAAAATAAACATGGAAGCTTGTCCAATAAAGAGGCTCTAGTGGGGAAAGGTCCTCCATGCCACAAATCAAGCAGTAAGTTGGGTTGGAAACACAATTGGAAGGTAATGGATGAGTGGAGATAGTGAATAATGAAACCAACACTAGCAAGCCAAAGTATGGTGGAAATGACTACCTCTATTCTCCCAAAGGAGGGTAAAACCAATGAGTATGGATCAAGAACTTCCATTTCTAAGTAGGCACATACATACATAATACCAATACAACCAAGTCCACATATTTATATGACCACCAGATCATGACACTAAATGCTAATACATGTCACAAAAATGAGTATAAGAGCAATGATAACCATAACACAAGATAATATAAGCTGAGTCATAAACATGTAAATAACCATCTGAACCAACATCTGTCCAATGAGAAAACATTGATGCAACTCTGGGGACTACTAACTACTCTGCAACTGGCTAAATGACTATATCAATCCTCAAATCTGAGTGTCTTGAGACCCAGTCATGGCATGGGAGAGTACTATAGTCCATCATCAAATAATGATCCATCATATATGCTCATCTCAGCATCTCATATGTAAGGGAATTGGCTGAAAAGTGTACTGAAATCTGAAAAATAGAATATGGTAGCCCGGCTACTATATATGTGATAACAATTAGAAAACACATTGCCACATAAATATGAAAAGAAAACAGATATATAGGATGTATAAGATGTTTAATGATATATCATGCATCAATACTAAATCATGTCTCGAGTCTGGACTCCTGAGTAGTAATGAGTGTACCAACTCCAGAGCCTCAAAATATCATCAAAAAATATAATAAATGTATCTCATCAACATGAGTTAACTAAGGTCTGCACAGTACATAGTGTTATCCACTAAGTTGCACTTAAGTGGATTTCCAGTGAACCACCGAAGTTGTGAACAAATTCCTATAACCGACTAAGTCATACTTAGTTGGACTTCAAGTGAGCCGAAAAAGTTTGAACAAGGTTACTTGTTCATGATTAGAGTTCAGAAGTTCATCAAGCCTTCTAGGCCCTTTTTTATTTCCGTACCGCATGTTCACACCCCCTTGGGAGAGTTGTAATAAAATCTGTCGGCATGATGAATTTGTAAAGAGTTGGGCTTTCTAAGACTTAGACATCAATCCGACCATTCCAAGGTGTTTTTTCCCTTGTCAATTATGCAATGCTGAATAAGCGATGTATAATTTTCGAGTTTTTCACCGCTCCTCCAAAGCTGGAATGGTCGTCTTGGTGGCTAAGCCTTAGGAGGTTATTACAATTCACATGTCAATGTATATGAGCATGCTAGGCATTAATTTTGAGTCGTATGGACATGTGCTAGGTCCCCCTAGGTTTTTATTCAATTTCGAGAAAATTATTTTTTCTTGTAAAATTAGGCCATTTTTAGTGGTTTAACTAAAAATTTTGTAAAAGGCGTATAAGTTTGATCCGAAGGCGGAATTTGACGTGTGAAGGCTCGTTTTCACACTCACAGCGTCCTTTTTACCCCAGACGCCACTTTTCCTATGATTTGGGTGGCTAAAACATCCTGTAAAGAATTATTTTACTAAGGGAGCTACAAAACAGCATTTTAATGCTAAAGTTACAACAAAATGGCACTAAAGGACAAGTTTGAAAAAGTCAAATTTGATTTGTTTAATGTATGGGGTGACATGGCAAATGGGTCCCCCATGGTCATGCGACCCTTTACAAATGATAAAACATTAAAACTTTGGTTATTTTACTAAAGTGAAGAATGGTTTGGTTTGGGAGAGGACGCCAACCATATGTGAGAAGCACCAACCACAATGAAGGATGCGAATAAGTTTTGTATTAAGTGATTTCATCCATATAACAAAGCATTAAACTTTGGTTATTTGCTTAAGGTAGTGAATGAAGTGGTTGAGGGGTGACGCCATCCTTAGATTGACTCGCACGTCGGTTGAGGGAAGCGCATCGCTCATGTATCATCCCTTCGTTGGATGTGTTGGCAAGTAGGTAGGGAGCGCCTCTCTCTTGGAGAGGTGGCGCATTCCCCTTGTGGCCACCTCCTTTCAATCCCCCTTTTCTCTCTTCAAACTCAAGCTCACGTGTAGTGAACTCCCACTTGTGAAAGCGCCCCCCCTGGGTCTCCTTCAGCTATAAAAGCAAGGTCCATTCACTCTCTTTAGCATGAAGTGTATGGAACCTCTGCTCTTACTTGTAATTTATTGAATATTTTCTTTGAATAAAGATTGAAAAAAAACTACAGGAAATAGAATCTAGCCTCGTCAATAACTTAATACAAGACTCAATCAGCTATGAAGGTAAGTACTCTCTTAAACACTATGTTTGTAATAATTCAGAACATGATATGAATAAAGAAGAAGAGCATATACTTGATCAAGAGGTTGAATTAGAAGATGAAGGAATTGTGGATTTTGAAGCCAAACTGGTAGCAGCATCGGAAGAGATTGATGACTTGAGAGAAGTGGTCAACAAGCAAACCAAAGAAACTGAGCTTCTCAAAAACCAGCTAAAGGAAGAGAAATATAATGAAGAATCCTCGTCAAGCCAACTAAATGATAAAGAGAAAACCATAGACCAGCTCAAAGGGTTACTGGAAAGATCCCTAGAAACTCTGAAAAAGTAAAGAGGAAGAGGCAAAGAAAGTAGTAGTATACTTGACCAACCAACTACAAAAAAAGGTTGAAGCATGTCAAACAAATGAGCTTAACATTGTCTCACTAGAAAATAAATTAGAATGGTCAGCTGCAGCACATCAAAAACAATTCAAAGAAATCAACACTCGAGGGGTCCAGTTAGAAGGAAGAAGAGATCAGAAAGCTAAAATCTGAAGTTGTCTTTACGAAAGATAAGGAAGAATATGCCACCCAAGCAAATGAGAAGGCTGAAATCTTAGATCAAACAAAAAAGATTGTTGCAAGCCTAAAAACTCAGGCTGAAGAAGCTAAACTGGTTGAAGAAATGTTAAGAAATCAGCTGATAGAAAAAGAAGAGACATGCTACAAGTTAAAACCAAAAGTGATCAATCTTAAAAGGAAGATTGAAGACTCAGAGGCAAGTTCCAAGTTCATGAACAGTTCAGCAATCCTTAGTGACCTTTTGAACAGTCAAAGATCTCTAAATGATAAATCAGGCCTTGGTTACAGTAGCAAAGCTATCAAGCGTAATTCTAGCTGTAGTAACAAGACAGATATTTTTTCTCCAAAAGGAGAAAGTGAAGTCAGAAGTCAAAAGAATGTTGAAACCCCCATCATAAAAAGAAGTTTTAGAGAAACAGGTTTAAAGGCTCTGACAAATCAAATCCTACATCTTAAAACAAGCAAGAGGAGAAGTCCAGGTAATCAAGATCACCTGTTTCCAGGTATGAAGTTCCATTCAATGGTTTTATCTAACAAATCAAATCCTACATCTTAAAACAAGCAAGAGGAGAAGTCCAGGTAATCAAGATCACCTGTTTCCAGGTATGAAGTTCCATTCAATGGTTTTATTGTTTTTCATGCAATGTTTTTGGCCATAAAGCTTTAGACTGCAAATTCTATGTAAAGAAGGAATGTAGAAATATGAATTTGTTGAGATGTTGGAGATGCAATCATGCTGGACATATTGTAAGACTCTGTTACACAGCAGTGTACCCCGACATACCCAAGTACCCTGTTTTAAAAAGTGGCGTACCCATACCAGTACCCAGGTACCCTGGCAACTTAGGGTTTTCCTCATCAAGAATTCCCACAAGTAATTTCTGCATCTATGGGCAGCAAGACAAATGTGCTTATAGATCCTTCATTCGTACTAAATTTACTCTCATCCCATGGTTATTGCTCTTGGTAATAGTTCCTAGACTCCATATGCCCAAAGGACTTGACACTAGTCTTGACCTTCCCATCAATCTTTTAAAACCTATGCTACTACCACTCATTCGCTAAAGCCACTCTTCGGATTCATTTTGAGCCTAATTGCTTAAGCTTTAACAATCCTAAGATAGCAAAGCGCCCCCTAATCTGGAGGAGAGCCAGCCAAAAGTGAAGTTGGTACAGTGAGGTGACAATGGCCTCCCTCTTAGTTGCCCATAGGCTAGCATTTCTTTTTTGGACAACATTAAATCTCCGTTGTTAGTTTGTGTGGTAAAATGGGGAAATGCAAAGTGGCCCATTCCTTATGGGAGTGGGTTGCAGAAGAATTTTCAATCATTTTTGTGCATCATCTTCAGTTGAATGGGGTAGTGTTAGGAGTTAACTAGATGATTAGATTAATGGCAGGAGTTTTGGAGCACGATCGCACTCATGGGGCTCTTTTTCATGTGGAAAATGAGGTACAGGGACACATTTGATGAGGAATCCATGAAGCCTCGCTTGGGGGCTAAGTATAGGCCATTAGAGCTTGATTAGATCCTCAAATCTCAACTTGGCCTGATATCTGTAGGAAAGATATTGGTTCTCTGGAGTTTAGGGGTAAGCCTAACATGGCCTTTCTAGCTGATGTAGGGAGAGGAGACCATGTTTGAAGACCCTCAGTCCCTTAATGTAACATTGGAAGTCTATCCTTCTGATCATTAACGTAGTATAAGATGCATTTTATCAGTAAAATATAAATAAATGTTCAAAGAGACCACTGAATACATTTGAACCCCTGCCTTGCAAGTCCAGTGCTGTAAAGCACACTGCATTTACATTTTACAATGAGAAATCCAATAATAAGGATGCAAAACACTTACTAAATAAAGAAGACAACAAGCAGCTCCTGAAATAATATACACAGCACAAAAGTGCACCCACAACCTGCACCAAAAAAACCACATATCAAACTAAACAGAAAAGGGTCCTACTACAATAATTATATTGCAAACAAAAATGCATCTTAAATTGGTAATGTTTTCTAGTTATAGTGGTTAGCACAAGGTTTAAACTTTATAGACTGCTTGATATGACCACTAACAAGATAACAATTCAACCATCATGTGATTGTGGATGAAAGCATAGCCATTTTTCACCCTCAATCAGATCTAAAATATTATCATAACTTTACTGATGGTGGTTGCTCTGAGGCTAAAAAATCGGCCAGGTTGCAAGGTAAGAAAGTCCAGGTTGAGGGACAGTCAGTGGATGGTAGTGTGCATGAAGAGTACAGGAAGGAGGAGGCTGGAAATGCTCCAAGGCATAGTTTTAAATATCGGCTGAACCAGTTTCGGAATCAGCCGATTCACCGGTTAAAGGGCTAAAAGAATCAAACCAGCAAGCAAATCGGATCGGTGACCAGAGTGGAACCAAACCGGTCTGCTCAGCCGAGTCACAACCAATATCGGCTGGTTTTTGTGTGGACCTGTGCACTCAGAAAAACAGGGTTTTTTTATTGTTTTATTTCTTTTTTTTAATTCCTAACCTAAGTTACCTAACAAACCCATGACCTCCTTAGTGACTACCCCTGTCACTTAACCTTCATTTCCTTGTGTTGTTAACTTGTTGGCATCGTGGAAGTCTGGAACCTTTGAGAGCCGATGGCTGCGTGAATTCAGAACACTGAACCATTAAGTTTGAACTTTGAACGGACTGTGGAACTGGACAGTGGAACCTGAACTGTGGACTGTGCAGTTTGGGATTGGCCTGCGTGTGGAGTCTGGAGTGGACAGAACCGTATTTTGTTCCAATTCCAGTCTCCTAGATATGTATTGCACAGTACACTTTGTGCCATTTTGATATATTGACTCTTATATGGTATATACATGAGCAGATTTTGGATATTTGGTCTCTAATGCTTTGGAATCATGGATTAAAATTTTGAAAATGTTGTTTACTTTGAAATTTAAATATTTTATGTATTTTAGTAAACCAATTCATTAAATTCAAATTGACCGATTCATTACTGATTCTGATTCCGATTAGGAATTGATCCTTGACCGATTGCGAGTCCGATTCTGATTTTTCAAACTATGCTCCAAAGAACACTGATGTCAGTTCTAATTTTGAGAACACCACAAAGAAAAATGAGACCTAACTGGTATTATAGCACCCTGATATGATGTTAGAGTAACTTCCACAACAAAGAGGAGAATGACAAAGCAGGGGACCTATGAGGAAAGGTAAGCAACAACAAGAAGTTTATTTTTGTTTATTTTCTATTGTAGTAAAGTCATCGGAACATTGTGTTTGTGAAAAGGATGAGTGGACAATATCCCTCAGGAAGGGTGAAAACAAATGCTTCTACATTGAAGCATGACAATACTGCCGGCCATGGGAGTTCAATATGGCTGGTGGAATCGCAAAATGAATGTCAACAGTGATGAATTTCAGCTAGATGTGCAGTAGTTAGACTCTTTACAGGTCGTGGCAGGTCAAAAGCCCTGGTTTCTCAGAAGAAGCTTGATTATCGGACAAATGAGACTCTGCATCAAAATGGTAGAAAAGATGAATTTTTCAGTCATCATTGACTCCAATGCACTAGTTAGTCTGTGGATGATCAAATGGTTGACAACTTGGTATCAACCTCCTCAAAAACCAGATACAACTTATTAGTGTTGTGGTCAACTTTCATACTCGGTACTTTGAGAAGACCATGGAATGGGAAGATGTGAACCTTAATCTATTGTTGATTGGTTGCACTACTCAAAGGGGGCTACAGACAATTTCTACAACTTGCTTGGTCCATATAAGATGCTTATGTTTTGGGACAAACAACTATGTCTAGCATGACCTTTACGTGAGGGTGATAAAATGGATATTTATTGTTGGTTATACTTTGTAAACAGTAATAATGTTATAAAGCTAAGTTGCCATAACCCAATATTTCTGAAGTCATATTTAATGATTGGATGTTAGGGAATATGAAATAAATGGTCACTCCCATTGAGGCTATGTAAATATGATTTATATTTTTTGGAATACACATAAATCTGAATGGTTCTTTCTCTATTGCTGGTTTGTCATTTCTGCTATTATGTTGTGAATTGTGATTCTAGTTTTTCTTTATGTCACAAAAAATTGATTATCTCTTATGTTTTAATGGATATATACTGAAACTATACAACTTCCAATAATGCTTAATAATTGACACTAACTCTTCAAATTCAAAACTCTATATGCTTCTTGCATAATATACCATTTTACAAGCAAACAAATATAATATAGAATCTTCCAAGTAAGTAAAAAATATTAAAAAATCATCAATCTAATACCTTTTGGAGCCGTCTAGTACATTTGCTATGGTGAACAAGTCCAATGATTGATTAGGAATGTCAGCCCAATCTACACTTTGGAGCTGATTTCCAGTGTAGTTCAGTGGAAGTAGAACAAATACGCTTATGATCCCAGCAATAGAAAATATCCGTAAACTGTACATGAGAGACATCATTAAATTAACAATGTGAATCACTGTATAGCATTACTAAAATGATCTGCTGCAAAGAAAGAACTTTACAGAGTTCACCAAAAAAAAATTTACTAGACAACACAAAGTTCAAAGTATAAAGCATTAATCACACATAAAACATGATTGCACATCTTAAATGGAAATCCACAACTATATATTCAAAAGCTGGTTTCCCTTGATGATGGGCGGAGCATCCACTCAAAATGTTTAGTACTTCAAAGATCTGACACAGGTTACTCTCCATAAATCCTACATTACATTATTCAAAGACCATATGCCTTGAGGATTAGCTCAAACAGTCATGAGCAAGATCTCTCCCCCAAGTTGAGGAGGTCACAGGTTCAACTCTCATGACCCCTCATGGCAAGGTGCTTGGAGCTTAGGCACCAGCAATTTACCCTGGTTAACCCCTGTCGATGGAAGTGAAGCCTTTGGAGGTTCCCCATGCTTGGTTAAAAAGAAAAAAGCAATTCAAAACTATTGCAGAAATGTTTTAAATAGGCAGACCACAAGAGCTAAAGGTCAGCAAGGAGGTTCAACTAATAGAATAGTTAAATGAGAAAAGTAACAAGTAGAAAACAATCTAATTGCAATAAATATATAAAAAAAATGAAATGTGAGCAACGAAGAATTGCCTTTAGAAGATTTTATTTGAACAATAATCAAAACAGCAATGTAATCAAATAAAAATATTCAAACTTCAGTGGCATGGAAATGGACACTGATATGGATCCATGTGGATATTTTGAAAAGTCGGGATCCAGATACGGGGAAAACAACATATATAAAATATACACACATATAGATATATAGTTCTTATAAAAAAATCACGAGAGGTGAGTTGGGTCAGTGAAAGCAGAGAGTTGCTATAGCCTCAACCAGAGTTTGAATCCTCCAAAAGTGACGCGTTTAACGCTCATGGACCAGCATACCCTTGAAGGGAGGCATTAAAATAGCAAAATATGTCATGATCGTTAAGTCAATGTTCTCCTAAGATGAATGCTGATTTTGATCATATGTTGGGGCAGCAAGAGGCTGTTGTTTATGCAGGTTTTGGCAATCATTTTGAACCCTCCGCTTTTGCTCAAGGTTTCAAGTTCAAGCACAAAAATCATTACTATGCTTCATTTTCATGCATTCTGGGATCTAATATGGTGTTGGAGGAGCCTAATCTCTCTCCTTGAGATTTTCCATGACAATAAGGCAGATTTTGATGGACAGCCTCATGATGATGATGTTTATACAAAACCTATCCAATGTTGGGTAGAGGAGACTTGTGGGAAGACTTGCCATGCTTGGCAAGGTTTTGATGATATTGTACATGCTCATGATCTCAAGGAGATTTCAGCATACTTACATATGATGATTGATATTGTCTTGTTTTGGTCTATGACCAAGCACAAGAGAAGAGGGCTTGGTATTGATGAGATGCTAAGGCGACTTCATTGGATATTTGATTTTATCTAACATGCTCTTGTTCATATGCTAGAATAGATAGATAGGAGATGAACAAGCTCTTTTCATGAGCTTTAGAATAGATTTCATTATTGTTTTGATGGCTTCTTTTGTTATAAAGCCAAACTTAATGGAATAAACATGTGAGGTTTGGGACATGAATTGAGCCATCCGACCACATGATTTATCTTTCTTTCTCCTCTCCAGTAGGTACAACCAAGAGATTCTTAGGTTCTCATGCATTCTTCTTCAAAGATGAGCACATGTCCCACAATTGGAAGTTGAAACCAATTGTTACCCCTCATATTGTATGAGGGCAATCCAGCATATGACTATGATGACTTATTCATTTTATAGATCCCAACACAGCATCATCCATTGCACATGGCTTAGAACGCCTTGGAATAATTATCATGTATTACATAATGTTTCACCATGGACATGTTTAGAGTTAGTTAGGGTCCCTAGGGGTGATTAAATTGTCAAAATATTGTTAAGTATTATTAAATGGGATGTAAACCCCATTTTAGCCCCCTATAGACCCTCAAATCAAGCCTAGCACACCTCCTGGGGGCATTATCCCTTGGTTTGTGGATTCTAGGAACAAATTTCCCTGATTTAAGGGATTTTTGTCTTATTTCCATATTCTAGTGACATAATCCCCTGATTGTGGGGCCCAAAATCCCTCTTTGATAGATTTTTGTTGGGGAATATGCTCTTTCTATGGGGGGCACACCTATCTTGGTCTCTTAAACTCTAGAGGTGGCGCATTCTCTTGAGGAGAGGTTTGACACATGGCTAAAGACTCCTAGAGGTGGCGCACTTCCCCATGCATGAGACTTAACACATGGAAGGGCTCCCTTCTTACTCCTAAAGCTATTTAAAGAGTGCTCCTTGCTCATTGTAATTCATGGTTGGATTTTGGAGAGTTCCTACTTCTTGAAGACTAATAGATATATCATTCATGGAGCCTTCGTGACATGTATTGAGGTGCTTTATTACTAAATGTGTGGCATTAACCTTGCATGGAGATTTCTTGGCAAAATATTGTAAAGTATTATTAAATGGAATCTAAACCCCATTTTGACCCACTTTAGACCCTCAAATCAAGCCTAGCACTCCTCCTAGGGGCATTATACCCTGTTTTATGAATTTTGGGAACAAATTTCCCCAATTAAGGAATTTTTTTCTTATTTCTGGATTCTAGGGACATAATCCCCTAATTTTGAGGCTCAAAATCCCTCTTTGATGGATTTTTGTTGGGGAATATGCTCCTTGTAGGGAGGGTGCACCAATCTTGGTCTCTTAAACTCCTAGATGTGTCATAATCTAATGACAAGAGGTTTGACACATGGCTCAAGACTCCTAGAGGTGGTGCACTTCCCAATGCATGAGATTTAACACACGAAAGGGCTCCCCTTTTTCTCCTAAAGCTATAGGAGTGCTCCTTGCTCAATGCAATTCATGGCAGGATTTTGGAAATTCCTTCTTCTTGGAGCCTAATAGATATATCATTCTTGCAGCTTTTGTGACATGTATGGAAGTGCTTTCTTACTGAATGTGTGGCATTAATCTTGCATGTAGCTTTCAAAAGGTGGTGAATATTACTAGCTCTTTTACATTGAAATTTCCATGTTTTGGGGTTGGAGGCCATAAAAGGATATTACTACCTCATTGGAAGGAAAATGTTTTAAATTAATCTCTATTTTTCTATTCCTTTGTAATTTGCATTTACAAGAGTAATTTTTGCATTAATTCTTAATTCTAATGGTGTAATATTGATCTCTTGTATGTATGTTGCACCCCAAAAGATAGAAATGAAGTGGATACTCTATCAAATCCCTACCCTTGTAAAACCTAGAATATTCCTGCACTTCACTAAGTAGGGTTTGATCAAACATGCAGCATTTTCCCCTTAGTGACATATGAAGCAAGGCCCTCTTAGATTGTACATCTTTGACTCCATTTTCCCTTGGTGGATTGAAACTAGTTTCTTGATTGGTTTCTTTCTAACCTCCCACTACCTTTGCCTTTATTTTTTTTTCTATGCTACAACTATGTTGCTAGGGAAACCTCTTCATTCACCTTGCACTCAAAGCCTATTGCTCTAGAAATCCTAATTTAGGGAACCCCCCCTTGAGTTGGAAAAGAACCAACCAAAGGTGTGAAAGGGGATTAGTGTGGTGAGATCGGCATTTTCCTCTTGAGTTACCCTCGGCTACCTAGCTTAGTCAAGACTTGAATCATACATGCTAGTTGGGAGGTTACATCTAATATCCTCACTCTTATCGGTTCAAAAACAGCCAAAGAATGAGTTTTGAATGTTGCTTGTACTCACAACATGTGCAAATTTCTACATCAGATTATTGCATACATATTCTAGGTACGCCCCTTATGACAAGTGTTACCACCCAACCCGTACATAAGTGGGGTTTCAACCCGCTAGCACAACCTAGATGGCAACTAAGGTTGCATGTCACTGTCATCTCAACACACACAACCTCTTACTTTAGGTTGAGTTCCCTAATCCAAATCCAAGGGGGATATCCCTAATGAATTGATAATTTAAGGTCTAGATTGAAATAGTTTATCAATGTTTAGAGTTATGTAGACTATGTAAGCACAAGACAGAAGTATGAGAAATGAAATAACTTGAACTTAGAAAAAGAAACTTAAACACCACAAAAGATATCGAATAGCAATATGTGCTTAAGTTAACCAATGAATCCCAATAAAGAGCGTGTGATTAATTGACATAAATTTGAAGGAAATGCTCCTAGAAGATGTGAAATGTTAATCAAGAAGCATAAAGAAAAGGACTAATCATTAATACATGTGACTATTAAGTGCATGAATTAACAATGATTCCAAGGCTTATGACAAGGTTTGAGGAAAATCCCCTATAGCTTGTAATAGGCACAAGAATGATTTAACTTAAGTTATATGAGATAAATCAAAATGCCTTAATTATCCAACAAATTCGAATGTATATAATAACACGTGAGAGATGAACTTCAGATTTACAAATCCAAGCCAGTGAGAAATAAGAGATACACTTTGAAGAAAAGCTTAATTGGCTTAAAATAACAAGTATAAGCACAACTTAGATGAATTCAACTGCAAGATAAATAGTAAAGCAATATAGAATTGTGCATGCAATTAAATTATGTTATCTTGATGGTTATGCTCAAAGGGGGAGTGGTTAAAACCACTATTATTTCCTCCTGATTTGTACGATATGTTACAGCCTAAAACATACTTAACCACAGAAAAGTGTCACGTCCCCTCCCCTCGCCCATCCACCGCGATGGAGAGGACGTGATGACTGTTATCTAACCAGGCATCTAACCCCATGAACATAAGCAAAAATGCATTGAAGTAAAAGACATATGCAGATGCATAATGCAGTAAACTACAGCAGAAGTAAATCTCATTCAATACATTCATAATAATTCTTAAAACAAATACATTGCAGAAGCATTACAAAGAGTACTTATCTTGAAAATGAGCTACCCCAAGCAACTAGCTATGTCACTACAACGTTCCACCCAACCATAGGCCAGTTGTGCTCATCAATCTCTCAGCACAACTGCCACCCTCGAGCTGGGCATGATTTCTACAAGGAATAAGGGAACAACAGACTCACACATAGACAAATACACACCAAGGTTCAACCAAGCCAATCCACAATTGGGTTTATTAGGCTGCTAAGGCAGTGGAAAGGAAGAATTGCTAAGCTAGTGAGCTCAACCATAGAGCTATGAATACCTCTACAAGATCTATCTAGCTTGGCCTCAACAATACCAACACAAGGAAGTATTCCCTTCACTGCTACACAGTCACTCAGGCCATACCTTCCATTCTAGTATTCTTCAGGGTGTGCATAGAAGAATAGCCAGCCCCTTTTTGATCTTTTAGTGAGGTTCCTCTCTTCACTAGGTTTATCAAGCCAATTTTGGTCCTGTTTCACTCCTAATCAGACCAAAACAAGGATGCACATAACAGCAAAACACAAGAGCTGGGTATGGAGAAAAACGTTTTGATTATGAGATGCCCAAGATGGGATTTCCATTAGTCTCAGAAATCATGGGCAACCAAAAATGAAATGGTAGAAGGGGAGATCAACCCTGGGAGAGCAATTCGATTTAAGAAAACGTTTATTGGCATTGCAGGGGCAAAAACGGCCTCTATAAACCCCCGAATCGTGAATCTCTTCCCATCCACTGTGCAACTCACGGATTCCCAGCCATGGAAAGATGAAGGAAGATGCAAGAAAACATGAAGGAAATACCCCAGCTAGCTCCAGCTGCGTGAGGAAGAGAAAATCGTGGGTGAGGAATGGAATGGGCACACCAATCTCGGTGTTTTCTTGCCCCACAAGCAAAAATATGATTTCCCAGATTGATGGTTTGCCCCAATATGAAATCGACTGCCATATCTCTCCATTCCCATTGCATTAACTGTCTCAACCAACTCTTGGAAGAATTAAATGATTGGGTGCATAAGACAAGATGGGTAGTTGAGAGTTTATGGGTTCTCTCATTGACATTTGGCTTAACACTATTGGCTCAAGGGTTTGAATAATTTCCCTCCCTATTCCTTGTGAAAATCATGCCCCCATCTCTTGTTGCATTACATGGCTAGTTGTGGGTATTTTATTAAATTGCATATTTACATGATGTCTCAATTTATATTGTGCCTGGCTAGCACGAGAACCATATGCATCGATTTTTAATTTCCGATACATAAAACGCTAAATCGATGGCGGGGCCTTGGCCTTGAGCTCTTCACCATGATTTAATAACGATATTTACATCATGTACAATTTTAATGCAATAGGGTCAAAATCGGAATATTACAAAAAGTCACCCAACCGCTAGGTGTGTTCTTGAGGGGTGTTACCAACTAAGTTGCACCTAGTTGGACATTCGGGCGAGTCGGCAAAGAATGATCAAGTACACTTGGTCATATCAGAGTCTAAAAGTCCTTCAAGCATTCTTGGCCCTTTTATTTTTTGTACCACATGTTCATACCCCCTTAGGGGAATTGTAATAAATGTACTAGCATGGCAAAAAATTTGTAAAGGACTTGGCTTCCTAGGACTTAGACATCAATCCGATCATTCCAAGGTGTTTTTTTCTCTTGTCAATTATGCAATGTTGAATAAGCGATGTATAATTTTTGAGTTTTTCACCATTCCTCCAAAGCTGGAATGGTCGTCTTGGTGGTTAGGCCTTAGGAGGTTATTAAAGTTCACATGTCAATGCATATAAGCATGCTAGGCATCAATTTTGAGTCGTATGGACATGTGCTAGGTCCCCCTAAGTTTTTTTTCAATTCCGAGAAAAATAATTTTTCCCACAAAAGTAGGCCAGCCGCCATCTTTAATGGTTTAAATGGAAAAATTCAAATTGTAATAAGTGTGGTTTGGAGTCCAATTTTGGCATGGGGATGCTCATTTTCACACTCAAAGCATCCTCTTTATGCTAGGACCCACTTTTCCTATGTTTCAGGAGAACAAATCATCTCGTAAAAGCATTTTTTCTTAAAGATGCAAAAAAATGCTAAAAACAACAACAAAATGGAAAAAAGACAAAAGTCAAAGTCAAGTGGAATCTTACTGGTTTGACATGGAAAGGTTGGCGATCTTTTCCCAAGTGAATGGCGTTTTAGATTTAGGAATAAAGCATGTGATTTAAGTGAGATTTGGAGGCTAGCAAATCACTCCAAAATTGTTGATGCACCCCTCGTATGACTCACGAGTGGAAAGATGTGTTGGCAATGGCAACCAATGGAGTGCAAGCTCAATGGGAGCCAATACGTTTTGATTGAGGATAACATCGAGACTTGTTGAAATAATTTAGAGGGGGCGCAACATTTGTTAGTGGCATTTCTTATTTGAGGGTGGAGAATCCAAGGAGAGGGGGCTCACCTCTTGTTGAGGTGGCACCCACCTCTTGAGTTGAACTCAACTCCCAACTCAATCTCAATCCCTTAAATCACTCTATTCACCCCCTTCATCTTCAATTGGCTAAAGTGCCTCTCCTCACTCTTTTTTCTATTTAAGCAAGAGTGTTGGTTTCATTTTCTAATGGTTAGAGGACCAAAGGAATGCCCAAGTGTTGTATTGTAGTTGTGATACTTTTCGGAATAATAAAAGGCTTTGGAGGTCTCATGTGGTGCATGGCACAAGTGTGTGGATGATTCTTGTCTCATGTTTATGCTGAGGTAATATGTAGAATTTTCTTTTGTATTTGCATTTTCTTGTCAAAGCTAGCCTCATTGAAAGATTATTACTAACGATATGAGTGAGTGAAGTAGTTTCTTTTCTCTCTTAACTAATTTATGTTTAAGATTGAAAATTTTGCATGTTGATTTGCTTATGGGTATGCTCTTCTTGTCTTTAGCATGATTTTTTACTAGATTTGACGAGTTTCTTGGCAAGTGTGAAGGTGTTTTACAGGTGCTTCTCTTGGATTTGTGTGAGATCTTGCTTGCTTCTCTCACTCTCCAAGAACTTATTGTTGAAGAGTCATAGTCCCTCCGCTCTCCACCAACAGACTCCATAGCCCAAGCATTCCCAAGCTTGAGCTCTTTCCTTCTCTCTCTCTCCTTCAATTTAAATCAAACTTTCTCCTTTGGTTACGGTTACGCGCATGCTTAAGTAGTTTAGTTTCTCTTTCAAAAGAATATCTAAAGGCCGATTTGTTTAAGCATGTTTCTAGATCTAAAATTGTAAAGTATTATTCTTTCAATAGATCTAGTTTTATTAAGTACTTGTGCATATTTCCAATTATTCAGTACTTACTTATTTTATGCTTTTAACGTTATATTTAGCACATTTGGTGCATGATAGGTGGCTGGTTTTTGTCTTTTATTGATAGGACAAGGATAAGAGCTGCAGGAAATTTGAAGATTTAGACCATCCAAGGCCTTCCGAAGCAACATTCCTCTCTATTGCTTCATTTCTAAAAACCTTGTAAGCCTTTAAATCCAAATTTATAAGGACAAAAGGCAGCCACCTCAAAAGCATTGTAAATACCATAATAAAAGAAAACTGAGTGGGATTTCAAAGCACCCGCACCCCATCCCCCCGAGGGATTTGTGTCATCTCCTTAATGGTTTGTTTTTCTGCTTTGTATCACTAAATTTCTTGATCCTAAATCTTAGAATAGTTTTTCTCTAGTTAGATTGATTTTCCTTTAGCTTTTATTTTGCAAAAGTAATCGAATACTAACTCAGCCTTACTCTCCCAAGTACGGCCTTCAGGCCTGAATGAGACTCTTGGATGTAGTAATCAGTTTTACACTTTGCTTTCGTTTTCAAAATCTCAAATTGGAATAAACATCTGCCATTTCCGTGTATGCTCTTGTCCATCGCAGGTTCGCCTTGATCTTTGGAAATATAACCAAAAGAGGAAGTGTGCACTTTATAATTTTTCACATCTAACTAAGCAACTCATCTTAATAAATTCAACTTCCCCTTGAACATTAGGAAATCCGGCGTACACGAAGTTTGTAATTTGTGGGCAAATTCTTCGGAGAAGGCAGGAACAACTAGAAAGTGACCGCGGGGCCCCGTCAGGCTACACCCTCGTTTGGTGTAGTGTTGGACACACCCCTGTGACTCCATCTAGCCCACATCTTCTGGCGAGGAGACACTTCTGTCAAAATCTTAACACATTCCCCATACCTCAAGCTATATCGGGAAACCCTTTTCCCCCTAATCCACTTGTCTTTTAATAATTAACACTGACCAAGTACATTTGCAAAACACTCGTCACAATAGCACTCCTTTTTTAGACTGCATTTAGCACTAGTCTACATCATACAATCGTTTTGCTTAAAGAGAATCTTATGTGGATGGATTAATTTGTATTTCATGATGTTGAGTTAATTTTCTTTTCAGTTTTTCCAATCAAACTCTTAGACTAATTTCATCTTTTGTTTCATAGCTTAAAAGCCTTAGATTCTTTTATAGGAACCACCCCCTTTGGCTTCGCTAAGAATTGGCCTAGACGGAGGAGTTTAGTGTTGAGTGACAGTATCTCAACTCGAGACTTTCCCCCAAGAACGCACCCAATGGCTTGAGGATTTCTACCATGCCAAACCCCCCCCCCCCCCAGGTGTATTAAAGGTGGCACCAAGGGGCAAGTACCGTTGTCACCTTGGTTCCTAACTCCTCCGTTTAGACCCAACTCCCAAAGGTCAAGGGGGGTAGTCCCTATTTATTAAGTTTTTTAAAGGTTCTATTTTAGGAGTTGCGACTTAATTAAGCTTATTTGTGTTCAATGCCAAGCAATCATGCAAATATGCAAAAGTTTCAATGACAGGCAAACCTTGCTTCGTAACTTAACCAAATAAAGATGCATGAAAGGAATAAACAATGATTCACTAAACCAGTGCCTATTCTATTTGGGCTATGAAGTCACAGATTTATGAAATTAAACTTGATAACAAGGGGAAAAAATCAATTCATATTCCAAAGCAACAAATATTTACATTCAAATTAAATAAACAATGAATTGAAACTTTCTTGTAGATAACCCAACTTGAAACGTAGAACTCCAAATAAAATACTTTACAAATTGTCAATAGATTAAAATGTTTTGCAAGTGGTCCTATGTATTTTAAATGATTTTAGGTCTCGCTTTAGCTTAGGGGAATTAGTGTTTGTGACAAGAAAAAGAAAAGCTAACTAATGTGACTACCCCAAACACTTATCTCTTTTGATTTGCCAGAAATTGCTGATTAAGAACACAAGGTTCCCTTCTAGCTCCACGAGTCAATTTCAAATATTGTCAGGTGCTCAACAGGAAGACAAAGTGCCACGAAGCTCCCAACAGCCTTTACCCCTCTAGCTCCGCAGGTCAACCTTTATTTTCTCGGTTTCCAATGAGAGATGTTGAGTGCCTATCCTAGCCAACACAAATATTTGTCCTTTCTTATCACCTAGGATAGGACTAACCAAGAAGGGGAGTGAATACGAGGCAGAGATGGGGTAGAGTTTATTAACTTGAATTGAAAAAATTAATTGAACTTTTAACACAAACTAGCTAGCACAATATTGTAAGGATGGCAAAGCCACTTCACTTGCAAGGTGTGGGCGCAACAAATGTGCAAATGCTTAAAAAGAATTAAATTAAATCCTAGCCCTTCCTCTATTGCTTGCAAAAAACAAATTTAATAAAACAAATAAAAGAAATGAAATTAGTCCTGGCCTTCTTCTTTTTCAATGCAAGTGTAGGCAGAGCCCTACTATCTTAGCATGCAATGAGTGGCTCAAAAGAATTAAAAGAAGCTAAGTAGATCCTAGTCCTTCCTCTCTTGCAATGCAAGGGTGGGAATACCCACTTCCTTTGCATGTAATGGGTGGCTTAAGTAAACACCTTAAAACAAAAATGAAACTTGAAAGGAATGGAAGATAGACTCAAGAGACTCTCTTGGCCCTTACAAAAAGAAACAAAATTTTGTTGTAGATTTAGCAATAAAGAAAGAGAGATTAAGAGATTTTGACCACTTTAGGCAATGGACTTTGAAGTGGTGGCCTTTGGGAGTCCTTTACACAATTTTCTGCCCAAATTTTGGCAAAGTTTCCCCTTGTGTTGCTAAAAACCTGCAAAAAACAGCAAGCACAAAAATAGTGAAAGATGCCCAAAATCACTTTGGGACACCTTGCATACAAGTATAAAAAATTTGTACAGAATTAATGAAAAATTTACAGAGTAAACGACTTCAATGACTTGTAAAAATGAAGATTTAAACAAGATATAATGGTGCAAATAGATATAAAATGTAATGCAGAAATTTTATGAGAAAATGAGTGAGAAAAGAGTGCTCTTTGTTCTTCAACTTGGAGAAATGGGGCATCTAACCAAAAAATCCCACTCTCCAATCATAGCAACCTACAATTTGAAATATTTTTGCTACACAAACTAGAAAGAGGTGAGTTCCAAAAGATGTATCAAGAAATCATATGATTCAAACAAGAAAGTATGAACTTCTTAATAGGAAATCTGAAAATTCGTGAAATTTAACAGAAATGACTAGATCTAACCAGGGCAAAAAAAGTTTGCCTCTTTGGCCTCCAACCACTTGAGCAACTACGGAGCATAAAAGCAAACCACCATGAGCACCAAGACACACCAGCTTTCCTCCAAATATTTTTATTAAAATGCCCAAATGGCTGAAAAATACAAAAGCTCACAAAAATAGGAGCACAATGAAAACAAGAGAGAGCAAGAGCATGAAAGCATGAGAGATTCAAACCAAAATGAGGAGGGGAAGCCTCCTTAAATAGGAAAAGAGTGAGAGGGGACCCCATGTGCATGCTTGCCACTTGTCAAATGAGAGAGGGGAGGGCCCATGGAGAGGGGGGCACACTTATTGGAGAGGGCAACTTCAAACTTAAGAAACACTTGCATGGGGGACCCCTTTTTGCCTCTAATGTCACCATAGGATCATAATATAACATTTGGAAACTTAATTTCCCCTCCCCAAGTGACTTCAGTCATTTTACAAAATTTCGTCATTCTAATTAATGGCCAATTTTTCTGATTTTTTTTACTGACTTAGGAAAATATGTCCAAAACCTTATCAAAACTCAACAGCTTAACTCCAGACTTAGTCCAAGGGTGTAGGGGTCTCATGACATTGATTTTGAGTACCCATACCCCTATTTATGGGCATTAGGTTCCACTTAATCCTTTTTACCTTACAACACTTTTATGGTGAGGGACATTTTTTAATCACCAAAAATTTAAAAATCCTAGGCAAAACTTAATGAAATTCCACAAAATTATGGAAAATGTCTAGCATGGTAATATACAACACTTTGAGGCCTTAATTTCCCCATGAACTCAATCATTAGAACTCCTTTCACCACTTTGGATGAATTTTTTAGTGAATAACTCAGATAATTAAAATCACTAAAAAGGAATTTTAACTATCCAAGGGGAAAAACACTCAATGAAAGGACTTCCCTAATGATAAAGTCCTAGGCAACTAAGTTTTATAAAAATAAGACCCTCATGCTAACATATCATTACAAAATCCCCCACATGGGTGTGGAAATTTCATGGAGAAGAAGAGAAAAGAGGGCAAAGTTGCCCCAAGTCTTCTGGAGCTTGAAATTTTTTTATCTAAGTACACCTTGATCATCTTGATGGTATAGGGTACAAGTGCATAGTACATGGTTTCCCACCTAGTTGATAGTTGGTCAACACGTGAAACAAGACACATGCTTATAACCTAGGCATGTACACCGACCTCCTTGGCCACATGACCAATACCAATTGACGACCCAACCCTACTAACTAGGGCAGCCAATGTTGTAGCACCTACACCATGAGAAGCTAGAAAGGTGGTTTCCAATGTAGACTGTCATGAATGAAGTGGTCCTAAGCTTGACAGGAAAAACAAGCGTTGGGCGGTTTCGATAAAACACTTTGTCACAAACCCATTTCGTTATCATGACTATAATAATATTTGGCAACTCCTTTAGATCAACTTGAACACATACCCTAGGGTTGCCTCGAAATGAGTTACGTCGACCACCCAATATCAAAACTTTGTCAAACCTGTTTGAAAACAAGTCTACAAAAGGCCGTAAGTCAATAGAGAAAGAATGGTGTTGCCACCTTACACACACCTGGGGGGGAACGTAGCAGAAATCTTCAAGGTGCTTGGTGTGCCCTTGGGGGCAAGTCTAGAGTCAGGTGTTGTTACCTGATCCTGACTCCTCTGTTTAGGCCACTCCTAACGGAGCCAAGGGGGGTAGTCCCTAAAAAGAGCTACTAAGGCTCTTTTGATTTTAATGATTTACGGATTAGATAGTTCGTTAGGAGTTTATTGAATGAAAATACTAGAACAAGATAAATTGCAAAAATAAAGCTTAATTCAACAACACAAGATAATATAGCATTCACAATATGAAATGACTTAAAGCAAATAAGATTTGTAAATGAACCAGTGCCAAATGGAGTCAAATAGTTGCTGCTGATGAAATGGAAAATGTTTTGCAATTTGTTCTTGGTCAGTTTTAGTTATTAAGGATGAATTAAGTTATGGGAAAGGGGATTCTCGATATACTGTGAAGTACTGAGAATATGACCGAATTTTAAGAAGAGTGGCTCCGCACAAGAAAATGTGGGCTAGATGGAGTTGTGGGGGGTGTTCAACACTACACCAACAAGGATGTTGCCTAACAGGACCCCACGGTCACTTTCTAGTTGTTCCCGCTTTCCCTGAAGAATTTGCCCACTATTTCTCAAGCTCGTTACGCCGGATTTATGTAATGTTTTGGGAAAGTTGTTTTTATTAATGTGAGTTTGTTTAATTAGATGTGAGAAATCAATTAGTGCGCATTCCTACTTTTAATTATCCCAAAGCTCAGGGCAAACCTGCGATGGGCAAGAGCATACACTGAAATGGCAAATTGTTTATTCCAAATTGATATTGTAAAACGAAAAAAAGGTAAAATTGGTGAGACTAATTACTACGGCAAGGAATATCTTTTCCCCAAACGAGCAAGCTCTTTTGGGTAATTCGGTAGATCAATGTCAGGTTTGTATTACTTTCCAAAAACCCAAATAGACTGATGCCTCAAAGAAAAAGAAAAAAGAAAAAAAATTATACTACCCCTATGGCAAAGAGTATCTTTTCCCCAATCGAGAGGAATCTCTTGGGTAATTCGGTGAAGCAATGTCATATTAGTTCTAAAAAGAAGTAAGCAGATAAAGATTAATTGCGTTAAAATCAAACAAAAACCAAACTTAATCTAAAGACATGCAAAAGAGTAAACAATCACACAATGGGCAGATACAGGCTTCCCCCAAATGGGGGAAGGGGGTTGTGGGAGCCATAATCCCACTTGCTTTTTATTAACCTTATTACAATATGATTTTTATGAATGGAGTTGCCTTTTGATCTTGGAAAGTGGTCAAAAAGGCTTATAAAGCTTGCCAGAGAAGGGGAATGAAGAAGAGGGAACAAGATGTGATTTGAGGAGCCTGAAACCTCAAAATTCCGCCAGCATTTCTGCTTTACGTGTCACGAAAAGGCAAAAACCAGCCAATTATAAGTTTGTAGATTAGTGGGTTAATCAATAAAATACAATAAAAATTACAACTTTAGTACTTTGCAACAACTTGGACAAATTTCAACTTTTCAATGCTAAAGAATCTAGCTCTTAGATCTAAGCTTTACAATGCAGAAACTGAAGCTCTTTCTTAGATCTACAATAAACTAGTAAATAATTATGATATGCCTTTAAATCTGATTTTACTTGTGAGAACAAGTAACCAGTAAAAATGAAGTTGTAGTTTTGAGAGAGAAGAGGAAGCAACTGCTCTAGTTCGAATCTTTTGGAAATCTTAAAGTTTGAAGGTGAGCCAAAGAATGTTTTAAACCAAATCCAAGAGAAGGAGATGCAACTCAACTCAACCTTTCACTTGGGATAATGAGCTGCAAACAAATGCTATCACACTAGCAACAGATACATTAGATCTGGTACTTTCCACGGTTAGAAATAAAAAAAGCATGAGCTACAACTTAATTAAACATGCCTTCTTAAATCGCTAAGAGTGAAAGAGTAAGTAAAGAAATTGACAATTGCAAATATTTACTCTATGTGCTTTAAGATAACCTTCTAACCAGATTGATTATGAAAAATAAAACATGACAAACATGCAGCAGTATCACCTCATCCACTAAGAATATGCACCCATAGAGTCACACTTCATAAACCTCCAAAGCCTTCAACTTTATTCAAATGATAACAATAAACAAATTACATGAGCAGAGGTTCCTTGCTTTCATTTTGAATGAGGAAGAAAGCCTCGCTTAAATAGCAAAACCCAGCCCCAGGGGGGGCAATCAACACTAGCAGAGAGCCACACGTTAACTTGAGATGAGGTCAAGTGAATTGAGGGATTGAAAGGATGGAGTTTCAATGAGGAGGCAGCACCTCTCCAAAGAGAGATACGCCCTCCTTTAGATGCTTCACCAACCTACTCGCATGAAGCCATCAAGATCCCACGCGTGAGTATGTGAAGGGGGGCGCATAAGCTTGGATCTCACAAAATCTATGAAGTGGAATTGCCTTGATTCAAGGAATATCTTGTCATGTCACTCCATGCTAGATATGATGACGTCAAACCACCATGTGAGGGCCCACAAGGTGATCACGCACGAGTTTGAAGAAGAGGCGTTCATCAAAGTTTTGTTTTGACTTTATTAACCATCATATACCAATGTATAATGGCGCCCCTTATCCAAAGTATCAAATAGAACAAATTGCCACCCTTCCTAAGACTTTTGACCAAGCTTTTAAATGACTTTTAACTTTCATTTTATTAGTGTCATTTTGTCGAAATTTAGCATTTTTTGGACATTTTATCGCATCGTTAGAGAATTAATGCCATACGGGACAAAATATTCACCTAGAGCATGGGAAAAGTGGGTCCTAGGGTAAAGGAGGTGATTTGAGCTTGAAAATGAGCCCATCCATGCCAAAAACAAACTACGGATCACATTTTTTTTACATTCTAGATTTTTTCCATTTAAACCATTAAAAATGGCCTAAAATTGTGAAAAAATTTATTTTTTCAGAAATTAAAAAAAACTAAGGGGGACCTAGTACATGTCCATAATGACTCAAAACCATGTCTAACACGCTCATATACATCGACACATGAACTTTAATAGCCTCCCAAGGTTTAACCACAGAGACGAAAATTCCAGCGTTGGAGGAGCGGTGAAAAACTCGAAAATTATACATCGCTTATTTAGCATTGCATAATTGACAAAGGAAAAAAACACCTTGGAATGATCGGATTGATGCTAAGTTACCGGAAACTTCTAGGAAGGGAAGAGGAAACTTCGTTCCCCGTTTCGGAAACTTAAACAGAGGGGATACGGCTTGGAAACTCCATTGAAACGTTTCCAAGCCGTATCCAGAAATTAGAAACGTTTCCATTCCATTTCTAGCCGTTTCCTGAAACGTCTCCAGAGTTTCCATCTGTTTCCTTAAACGTTTCCAGCAGTTTCTTGGTTTTCTAAAACCTTTCAGCTGCTACAGGGTAAGTTTTTGACTAGAAATATTGATTTTTTGACATGAAAATAAACAAATAAATAACCCCAAAGGCAAACTATAAAACCATAACCCTAAATTGAACCTCAAAACATAGATATAAAGCCTTAAAGCTTATAAATCAAGAGCAAAACCTTAATCCTAAATTGGTGAATGGTAATTTGACATCGTATGTCTCATTGATTGTGTTTCATTGTAATTTTCCAAAATTGATAAAGGCCTACCGTTGGTTCAAAAAATCATTGATTTGTGGACATTTTATTGTATCAAATGCTTGTCTACTATAGTGATAGTTTCACAGCCTAGTGTAGAAGTACCTTTTTCTTTTTTTCTTTTTTTTAGCCAATTCCTCACAACTTCGATTTAAATAAACCCCAATGACTTGCATATGTGATAAATCAACTTGCATATCAAAATTGATACAATTGCAGCTTTAGCCATACAAAATAGCATACTACATTTATGAAGGGTTACACAAACCAACACATATTTCCAATAATCTTCCAACAAACTTCAGTTTTCTTCTTTTCCTTTTTGAATTAGTATGAACCCTTGACCTATGGCCTTATTTACTCCATTGCTAGTACACTCATATCCCTATCCTTATGTTGTGGAGAGAATTATGATGGTGCGTCGTTTAGCCAGTTCTCCATAAGATGTGCATGTGATATTTTAATCTTATTGCAAGCATTTTTATTAGTATAAACCATAAAACATAAACAACATATCCAAGGAAACACATTGGTGTCTAAAGATAGTATTATTGCATAGAGTCCAATATTGCATGTCATCACACTCACACCTAAGTTGCACTAAAACACGAGCTCACTTATTTATACTTGTGTGCTTAATTAATCCCCTTAAAACATGGTTGATTATGTCAAATTTGAATATCCAAGTTGGTTGCAAATCATAGCCAATCCTATGAATTTAGGCCCTTTAAGAGCGAGTCAGTTAGTCACTTTTGGAACCAGTCGGTTGGTCAATTGACTCTCATTTGCCAAGTTGATTGTCTCTTCAGTGAGTGGACCAACCTAGAAACAACATAGTTGAGTCTGTCTTACATAAAAAATTGTGTTTAATCACAAATTTTAACACTTTTCTAGAGGTGTAAACAACGTAATATTTGTCAGATGGTAACATTTGGATACATCCATCAAGTAATTTTAGGGTTTGAAATCGATGTTTAGAAGTAGTTGACATGTTCCTGTTTAAATGCTTGCGAGCGGGTGACTTATCTATGGCTCTTGAGATAGAAGAATATTGTTTAAGACAATATTTGAGTTAGCTGATTTTAATTGTTATAAATGAAACAACTACCTTTAAATCTAATTGATGAATGGTAGTCTAAAGTATGTATGTCTCATGGCCTTTTTGGCCGTTTCCTTGCCGTATCGTATCCCACATTTTTCAAAATTTGTGGTATCTGTTTCCCTCCCCGTATCCGTATCCGTATCCGTTTCAGTGCAACTTAGGATTGATGGCCAAGTCCTTTACAAAAAGTTTGTTGTGTTAGATCATTTATTACAACGTCCCCAAGGGGTATGGACATGCATTTATTAAAAAAGAGGCCAAAAAATGGCCTTGATGACCCATGGAACCTTTTGAGCACTGATAATGAACAATTGGCTTGTTCATGACTTCGACGGCTCATTGGAAATCCCCTAAGTGCAACTTAGGTGATAACAAAGGGAACTCTAACCACAAAGAACAACAACCTTGTCCTCAATCCTTCAAATTAAAAATCTACCCTCCATGATTGAACATAAGCCAAAGAACCAACAATGCTCCACATACCATACCGCAACACCTGCCTCATTGCTACTTCAAAACTGAACAAGAGTTCAACGACATCACTTTTGCTTCCCATTTTAGCAAGCACCAGTTATTAAATGCAGCTTCATCCTACATTCATCGAAGAAAGTACAAAATCACTCCCTTGCACTCAAGGTCTTGTCACCCTTTATTATACTCATTGTTATCAAGCAGGAAAAAAATTAATTAATTAATCAATTAAAAATAAAAATAAAAATCAAAGTCTCCTCCCGCAAGGGCCATGGCTAGCCTAGGGTTTAGACTCACTATCCTTTGGAACTGAGGGTATCTCATAAGAAGAGGTAAGATTCTCAATAACATCTCCATCATTCTCAATTCAAAATTTGCCATTGATATGAATGTTTGCAGTCGTGGCTTGAATATACTCAACTCAACCTACATTCTCGAAGACCAACATGGGATTGATCAATACAACTGCTAATTTTTTAGAAAATCCATTAATCTAAGTTTCTCGAGTCACTTCAACCATCTAAGTCTTTGTATCTGCCCCCAAGGTACCACCAATTCCTTATTTGCAACTTTAGAGTCCAATATATTACCAGAGGGCCAAGGAGGCCACTCTTCCTGTGATTTGGGCACCAACCCTACAACTCCCTCAACTATTGCCTTTAAAGAATGTACCATGTTACAACTTTATCTCGCACCTTAAGTGACAAAGTCCTAAATCACTAGGTGAAAGACAAATTGAACTAAGAGGGAGCCACAATGCTCAACCACCCACAACCAAAGCAACCAATATTTACAGAGAAGACGCTATGACAGTCCAAGATCAACAATGCTCAACCACCCACAAGTTAGTAGTCTTATAATGGATAAGAGAAATAAAATATGAAGTAGAGGATTGCTCAATCTATTTCTAAATTTCATTCCCTTGCTGAAATCTCAAAGGTTATTAATAATCTAAGATTCAACACCAAATATAAGAAAAACCATGAACAAAATTACCTCAACGAAGAATAGACATCACCATCAAATCTCCACAAGAAAGCAAGAGTCAAAATCACAACACACCAAAGACACAAGGTGCACAAGAAATTTCTACAAAAATTACAGCTTTGTTTTCATTCCAAAAATCCAGCATTTTACAATGGAGGCACCCCCTCTCTTTTATAAAGCAAGAGGAGAGATCAAATCCATAATCTAAATAGATGGATAGTTGAGATCTTCATTTGAATCTGATTTTCCAATCAACGGTTCACATTACATCTTTACATTGCTAAGTATACAAGTGGCCAAGTCACCCTCCTCAAGTGGTGTAAATTTCCTTTAAAACTCAAACTAGGGGTACACAATATATTTTAATTTTTACTGATAACCACACATGAGTTTCTTTTACTACTAATGCAACAAAAAATAAATACTGAGAAACATGAACAACAATCACATCAATATATATTATAGACACAGTATTTTTGGGTATGGAAACCCCCGAATAAAACCCAAGATGGGAAAACCGGTGCAGCAGTCAGATATGAAATTTTATTATGAAGATATAGAACAAATACAATCCAATCGTTCAAAACACCCAACCTGGCAAAATAGAACCTCTGCAAAATCACTGAGCAAGCCCAGCAAATAGTACGGCCTCCCTGCACAATTGTACGGCCTCCTGCGTCAGCTGTAGAAAATCCATACTGCTCATGTATGGACTTCCTGTGTAGCATACGACCTCCCTCTGCTTGATCCTGTACGGCCTTGTGCTCTGCCCGGTAACTCGACGAATCCTCCGGGTGAGTGTTCCTCTGTTTCCTCTGCAAACTCCTCTATCTGACTTCTCTAATTGTTTGTGTCTCTCTGTGTGTGTCCTCTCCACCAAATCTTCATTTAACTCAATGGCCAAGCGAAAACCCTAACCCTCACTACGGATCAATGGATGTGATCTTCCAATGAGATCAATGGCCAAGATTAGATTAACCATCACTTAAATTATTTCACTTTTCACTTTATAAAAGTGACTCCATTAAGTCAAAATCAAATTAGATTAATTAATGTATTTTCCTAAGTCTAAACTTAGGAAAATCACATTAACACATTTGGCTTCGTGTTTAATGCCTTCTAACATGCAAGGACACATGCAATGATAGAAGACCTTCCTTGTTGCCACTTTCTAACAAGTGGGGTGCACCAAGTTGAGTGGAACCTCTATGAGTGATAAAAATGTTGATTTAGATTACAAATGATGAGTGTATAAGTGATGAAATCAACCAGCTGAAGTGGAATGCTAAGTTGGAAGGCTAAAGAAGCAAGTAATGCGCTGAAAAAAGAGTAATTTTCCCACCTTGAGGCTGACTGCACCCTTTCCAATTCGCCCTTGCTGAGTGGGCCCCAAAACATGCGAAATTCCCCTCAAAATGTTGATTTATCATCCTTGTCACCATTGTTGGCCGAGTTTTCACTCGGCCATAAAATTTTGCTTTTGTTGTTTGAATTTTCACTCAACCACGCTTACTCATTTTTTAAATCAAACTTTAGAAAGACTAATTAAAATTTTCCTATTAATCCATGAGTGATGAAATCATGAGGAATATGTTGGAGAAATGCCTTTGATGATGTCCATGATCTCTATGAATAACATACCAATCATTTTCAAGCGAAAGTCTAATTTGAATGTGCCATTTGTAATCTGATCTGAATTATTAAAACTGGACTTAAGCTTTTTTAATCTGAAACTTAGGAAAATACATTAATATTTCCCTATTAGTCCATACATGCATAAAACTAAGCTAGGAAGGATCAAATTTGTTTCCAAAGTCTCCAATCAACTTAATAATGATGATAAGAGTGTATGCTCTGCTGGTTGATCATGTTGACTACGTCAAATTGCCCCTTTGACAAAGTCAAATTGCTGAAAAAAGTCAACTTTGGACAAAGTTGGTCAAAAGTGTCCAATGAATCTATACACCTTTGTATGCCTTTGGAAGGAGGATTTGTTATCTTCTATGCCTTGGAATGATGAAATATTTGAAGTATATATTCACATACAATGATTGTTCACATGACTCATCATCACAAAGCTTAAGACATAGATCATGCTACATAAGTTTCATGCTGAGTCTGAAATTAGTGTGATGTTAGTGTTTTATGAACATATCAAAATATTTCCAAAGGTTAATTCTCCTTTCGATAAAGTGGATAGGTAGTCCAAGTGGGTGGTCAAGTGAGGATTGGTCAAAGTTGACTAATTGACTTAAGATAAGGTGATGGGGATACCTCTTGTGGTCTTCACCACTAGTGCGGACAATAGGGAATGCGCCTTAACAAATGGGTGTTGTGTAATGAGATACTTCTCTTTTCGACCCTAGCAAGCCTCTCATCATCCTTTTCTTTTTCTCCTTTTCTCTTTTGATCTTTTATTTTTACACTTTTCTTTCTTCTTCCTTTAATCTTCTCATTTTTTGCTCTTTTCTTTGGATAACAATTGAAAGGGACTATCCCTAGATACCTTCTGGGTACCAATGATGAAACGGCCTTAGCTCCGCTACCAACGAAGGTCCATAGGCTTAACAGAGTTGTCACAATAATGCTTAGCGAGAAAAAATAGACTTAACCTCTTAATTCAAGGAGTACCTACCCTTCCAACCATTAACCATTTTCATGATACATAGCATAACGAGACTTGTTTCGAAACTAGGGAGAGCATTGCTCAATGGTAACTCTTCTTGTTTAGTAGCAGTCAACCCCAGGGATTTACAAGTGAGCCTCCTGAACCATCACAAGATTCATCACAACACAAGCAAGCCCGAGACACAAGGAAGATAGGGAAGCACTTATGGTGAAGGGGGCACAGAAGAGGAAGTCAAGAGTTAATCTAGCATCCTTTAGCCAACGAGATTTCGAGATCTGTTGTCGCTCCTGACCAGCGTGCGTGTGTCAAAGCCCAAAATTAGGCACACCGACCCGATGGCAACTACGAAAAGAGCAGCCACTATCACCACACTCCTCTCTTCCTCGCTTCTGATTGGCTCTCCTCCAACTCAAGTGGGGTGTCCCTAATGTTAAGGTCACTAAGGCAAGAAACAATGCGGACAAGGTGAATAGAAGAAGTTGCCTTAGAGAAATGGTTGTAGCATAAGGTAAATTGAATGGTTGATGGAAGGAGAGAAAGATCAAACCTCACTAATCGACCAGTGTCGGATACCTAAAGGGAGAAATGGAGTCAAGGGAGAACCCACTAGGGCCTTGTGTCAAAGGCGTAGCTACTAGATCTTCTTCCTCCTAATTGCAGAAGATGCGCTATGCAAATAAGGGAGATACTACACAATCAAACTTGATTAAGTGTAAACATCAACACTCGTGTATGCACGCTCACAAAGGGAAAAGGCTAGCAACTGCTAGAATTTCCACCTTCCAATAGGATGGTAGCATCTATTTATGGTCTCCGATGCAAACATAGAAATGAAAGAAGGCCTCTAACAACAATCACTCATTCACACAAGTTTATGCCACACACTATAGAGGATACTCAACTGAACAATCATAAAACCCAAAACGATATTTTTTCTATTAAGCCCTGGGAAAAAATCCTAACAGTTTTTCCATCACTACAATGAAGAAGACCTGCTTATTTATAGGCCAAAAAGGCTCTCATAAAAAAAATAATAATAATAACAAAATAAAGTGAATCTTGGATCCACTTTTCTCTCCCTAAAGGAATACATGACCACACTTTATTGAATTTAACCCACACTTTAACTAAAATGAAATCCTACGTAACCAAATAAGATCACATCCAAAAACCAAATCCCTTTTAAAAGAACTTCAAGCAATTGTCTGCCAGGAAGGTGAGTGGCGCTGCTGAAAAACTCCACGTGGCCATCCAAACCGCTGAATGAGCTAAAATGTCGTGGGATCAGTCCAAAACTTCAAACATTTCGCTGCCAAGAAAAACGTGAACTGCTCATAACCCGGCCCACGAGCTGCTCCAAGAAACTCCACATTCAAATAATTGCATAGCAGGACAATTCCACCAATCCTACAAGTTCCCTAGGTTGGACAGATACATTTTGAATTTTAATAAGGGAGCTAATAAATGATGTTTAGACATTAGAATGGGATAAATATTTAATAATGTAGCTTATTAAATAAATACAAGAGAAAATTGAAGTGGCAATGGAGCATGGAGACACATTGAGACTATAGGGCCCACACAAGCTAGAAATTTTGTGCCACATGGCATCCTCCTCTTGCAATTTCGAATCCATGGGAAGCCTAACGGTTCTTGGATGAGTTAGAAGGCTAATACACTTGGCCATATGCATCATAGGTCGAATTTGGGAAGAAATGTAACTTACATGGGAAAGGAAGAGTCATTTTGGAGCTAGTGAGACAACTGGACTAGATTCCCTAGCTCTATGACAACAATGATGAAGATGCTATGACACCTATGACACAAATCAGATCTAAAGGCTGACATCTGACATGTCAGGTCAAAATAGAGCATCCAAGAGAGCTCTCATGTGCGTTGGGGAAGCTCAATGGGCTCCTACTCGAATTTGGGGAAGGTGGAAGGCTAGGAAAGGGAGGACACATGGCAAATCATGAGCACACACCCAAATTCGAATTGGTTTGAGTTTGTGGATGGATTGGGAACCTTAGAAGGCTAAGGATGTTTATAAAATACAGGAAGCAACCAAGAGAAGGGCTTTTGACCATTTGACCATCTCCACTCTATTTTGATATATGCCATGGTAATGTTGATTATTTCAAATGGAGGAATGTCTCTCTAATAAATGTATGATGAATGGACTGTCATTAATGTGTATTACAAGTTTCATGTTCAATACTTAAGCATTGGAAGCCATTTTACTCATTTTAATTGCAATGGGAGAAGATTTGGTGCCTTTTCCCCAAAGGTCAAAATAGTGATTTGGGAGTTGTTTTGGAGAGAGTAATAACAGCCTGTATAAACTGAACCATGATGCATATGAGACCTTAAAAATGTCCCTTGCACATCCCCTGCCTCTGTTCAGAAATTCGAGTGGGATTCAGAGCATTTGAGAAGCCATTTCCAACACCTACTCGAGGGGAATTGGAACCCCAATTTTTTAGTAAAGACTCCTACTCTTGTAAGAATATAAAACTAGTTTGCAAAAGTGATTGGAGGGTTATAAATAATCTCTGAACATAATATTCAAGTCTTACTATCAGTCATACACACTCTGAGAAGATTTGGGAACATTTGGGCCAATCCGGAGACCTAGACATCAAAACTAGTCAAGGTTTGAAATTGGGGAAAAGGTGAAAAATTGGTCATTTAATAAAATATCTTAAAAAGGGACATTACATCATCCTTTAGCAGAGTTGATTTATCTATGCACATGACTGCGAATTGAACTTACCGGCTGACAGGAAGAAAACAATGCGTTACTGAAAGCCCCACGTGGTCACAATGAACCCCTCAGCGGCTAATACAACATGAATTTTCCATGTAATCAATTTGTGAAACCAAACATGGGTCTAGTCCACACCCCACAATTCGGTTGCCAAAGGAAACTGCGGGCCATATCGGTGAAGATAATTCTGGTAATCAGTATGTCAATCAATTGATGTTTGTTGCGGTCCACACAACAGTTTAACTAAAGGTAAAAATGACTGTGGGATCTACTTCTGCACTCCATCCTGAAATGGCTTCCCGACATTCACGTTTAACTGCTTCAAACTCCATGTAGCCACGAAGATACCTCAAGAGACTGTCGAGAGGAAAAAAATCATACATATGGAGGAGATATGCCACAGCTAACTCACAGAACTACACTTTGTAACTGGCTGCGTAGGAAACATGGGTCCCAATTTACGACCTAGATGAAGAAGTGCATTTGATGCCTGAGTTGTGGCCTTGGCCCATTGAAATGGAAATATAGCTCTAACACTATAAGAACTCGGCTACAAGGTAGTCGAGTGATACGTGGACAACATCCATACCATATACTAAAACAAAGGGCCGACCTTGGACTGCCAGGTATGACCGAAAGGGACCCTTGAATCAATAGAATGCTTCAAAAAATACCGAAGTGACTTTCATCTCAAGCATATTGGTAATTTGCCATGCTCTATCTTACAGTTGTTGGCTACATGCTATGATGGACACTTCTCCCTAGCTTTACTTATGGACTGCAATATATACTTTAGATATGCATATAAAAGTGTGATTTAGAAGCATACAGCTAAGTCACTGAGGTTATTTAATTGTTTTTCAACCCTGTGCACTCTCATGAACCTCAATGATAGCACTTTCCATAATGGTTGATCTTTGCATAGTATAGAACACCAAGGCAAGTCTAAATCCCTGGCAATCAATTCTATCAGCAACCAGAACACTGCACTCCGTGTCCACTCAAAGCCTTACTGCTGCAATATTACACCACTTTTAAAAAAGACTCCTTTTATGCTTGTCAAAACTAGCATACCGACTGCTGCAACAAAGATGCTCCATCTTTGGATAAAAGAGTTATGTTGATGGTTTGTAACAACTCCAGAAGAAAGTTCCCAGCCATTAAAAAAAATTTGGAAACCCTTGACATGAAAAGGGGGTAACATCTAGCTCCATAGGGGACGTGTGCTCTTTGAGAGAGTACACAAGAACCTCAAATTCTCTTATTTGCAGACCAATTTTTAAAAAAAACATGTGGTAGGATGGCTTAATTCACATCCAATACACTTGTTACAAAACAAAAAAAAGTATACTGAAAAATTTAAATGCTCATGCAAGAGCTTATTCTTCCTACCTATTCTAACTTAAGTGACAGAAAAATATCAAGTGAAATGATACAACCAATGGAGCGATCTCAGCTCCTCATCAATAATAGAACCTCTTCCCATGTGTTTGGTCATTAACCAAAACAAGGTCTCATCAAATATGTTGTAAATGTGACCTTGTAGTGCCATCAAAATATGGTTGTCATAAAAAACTCATGCTGCAAACACATGCCATCTCTCAAATTTTCAATCATATAGCACGTTGGAGTGCATGCTTCATCAATATAACACTGAAGAGCGCTGAAATAAGCAATGAGCAGCCCTTCTACAATCTAACTTTTGTCATTCAAGAGCCTATATGAGGCAGATCTGCAATACACGTGTTATTAACTTCAAAATATACCTGAGGTGCCTCTCATCTTCAACATGAAGTTGTTCATAAGCTTGGGGCAGCTCAACATCTTCTATTACAACCGTGTCAGGAGGTTGTTCAGAAATATCTTCAAACAAGGGCCCATGTGATGCTTCATCAACCAGATCTTCAATGATCTGTTCTTCATGGATCTCCTCTTCAGAATCAGGTTGTGTCCTGGGGAGGAGGGCATCATACTCTTTGGCCAACTACTCAATCTCTTCAACTGTTCCTTCATGCCAACGAAGGAGAAACTTCTCAAAAAAATTTGCCATTGAGTCTATGCTTTCATCCCAAAGGTCATTGAACCAATCTTCTGCATCTCCCTCAAAAGTTAAAGCAAATACAATCATGAGATCATCCTCATAGTAAACTTTGAGATCCACCATCAACTTGCAGAAAGAAACAATATGATGGATTGCTGAGTCCTCGTCATTTCCAAAGAATTATGGAACAATTCTACGTACTCTTTTATAGCTACCATTAGGAAATCCATGGATACCTGAGAAATCTAGTGGGGTGAAGGCTTCGTGCAAGTGAGCATGAAGTCCTTCCATTTTATCATCCATCTTCTCAAATAATGAAGTATTGAATCTGCAATATACATATAGTCATACATCAAACTAAACTGTGGAGTCGCCAAGGTGAGCTTGAAAGCCTTCTGATTTATGAGTGTGCTCGCCTCTACACCCAAAAAGTCTTCAAATCTGCAAAAGGACAAGGGATTCGTCCCTTTGTGGAGTCGCCATGTGAGAATCACGATCTGCAATATGATCTCCCACAAATATCAATCAAGCATAGTCTTCAAATCTACAGGAACTGGACTTTGTCCTCGGCAACGGCGCCAAAAATGTTGCCACTCCTGACCGGCATGCGTGTGTCAAAGCCCAAAATTAGGCACACCGGCCCGATGGCAACTGCAAAAAGAGCAGCCATTGTCACCACACTCCTCTCTTCCTCACTTCAGATTGGCTCTTCTCCAACTCAAGGGGGGGCGTCCCTAATGTTAAGATCACAAAGGCAGGAAACAATGGCGAACAAGGTGAATAAAAGAGGTTGCCTTAGAGAAATGGTTGTAGCATAAGGTAAATTGAATGGTTGATGGAAAGAGGGAAAGATTAAACCTCACTAATGGACTAGTGTTGGTATACCTAAAGGAAGAAATGGAGTCAATCGAGAACCCACGAGGGCCTTCTGTCAAAGGCGTAGCTACTAGATCTTCTTCCTCCTAATTGCAGAAGATGCGCTATGCAAATAAGGGAGATACTACACAATCAAACTTGATTAAGTGTAAAATATCAATACCCATGTATGCACGCTCACAAAGGGAAAAGGCTAGCAACTGCTAGGATTTCCACCTTCCAATAGGATGGTAGCATCTATTTATGTTCTCCGACGCAAACATGGAAAGGAAAGAAGGCCTCTAACAACAATCACTCATTCACACAAGTTTATGCCACACACCATAGAGGGTACTCAACTGAACAATCATAAAACCCAAAACAATATTTTTTCTATTAAGCCTTGGGGAAAAATCCTCCCAGTTTTTCCATCATTACAATGAAAAAGACCTGCTTCTTTATAGGCCAAAAAGGCTCTCATAAAAAAAATAATAATAAAGAAGAAATAAATAAAATAACAAAATAAAGTGAATCTTGGATCCACTTTTCTCTCCCTAAAGGAATACATGACCACACTTTATTGAATGTAAGCCACACTTTAACTAAAACGAAAGCTTACGTTACCAAATAAGCTCACATCTAAAAACCAAATCCTTTTTAAAAGAACTCCAAGCAATTGTCTGCCAGGAAGGTGAGTGGCGCTTATGAAAAACTCCACGTGGCCACCCAAACCGCTGAATGAGCTAAAATCTCGTGGGATCAGTCCAAAACTCCAAACATTCCACACCAAGAAAAACGTGGACTACTCATAACCCAACCCACGAGCTGCTCCAAGAAACTCTGCATTTTTTTATTTTTTGTTATCTTCCATCCACTGGCAAATACCCATATGAACTCGACCTTTATGAAAGTCGGTTGCCAACGAAAGAAAAAATGGGCTCACAAACTCGCGCTAGAGCTGGTGCTCTACTGCACACTGTCGCCGAATGACTTCTTTTTATCGGTTGTCAAAGAAAAACAAGGCACCGCTCCAGACTCCACATCGATCCTTTGCCAAGTGATGATCTGCCCGTCATCAAGATTGGATGCGTCTTGCATTCTGGCGCAATCAAACCCTGTAGTCCGTAGTCAAAACTTTGTCAATCCCTGAAAACTCCATGAAATACGGCGGATTTGTCAATCAGCAAGCAAAATGTGGCACTCCATCCGTGGCCGATAGAAGAGATTCGCGTGCTAATCCTTTAGCAGAGTTGATTTATCTATGCACACGACTGCGAATTGAACTCTACTGGCTAACAGGAAAAAAACAATACGTTATTGAAATCCCCACGTGCTCACGATGAACCCCTCGGCCGTTGATATAGCGTGAATTTTCCATGTAATCAGTTTGTCAAAACAGACGTGGGTCTAGTCCACACCCCACAATTCGGTTGTCAAAGGAAACTGCAGGCCATATCAGTGAAGATAAGTTTGGTAATCAGTATGTCAATCAATTGATGTTTGTTGCGGTCCATAGAGCGGTTTAACTAAAGGTAAAAACGACTAAGGGATCTACTTCTGCACTCCATTCTGAAATGGCCTCCCGACATTCACGTTTAACTGCTTCAAACTCCATGTAACCACGAAGATACCTCAAGAGACTGTCGAGAGGAGAAAAATCATACATATGGAGAAGATATGCCACAGCTAACTCACAGAACTACACTTTGTAACTAGCTGCATAGGAAACATGGGTCCCAATTTAAGACCTAGATGAAGAAGTGCATTTGATGACTGAGTTGTGGCCTCAGCCCATTGAAATGGAAATACATCTCTAGCACTGCAAGAACTCGGCTACAAGGAAGTCGAGCGATATGCAGACAACATCCATACCATATACTAAAAAAAAGGGGCCGACCTTGGAGTGCCAAGTATGACCGAAAGGGACCCTTGAATCAATAGAATGCTTCAAAAAATACCGAAGTGACTTTCATCTCAAGCATATTGGTAATTTGCCATGCTCTATCTTACAACTGCTGTCTACATGCTATGATGGGCACTTCTCCCTAGCTTTACTTATGGACTGCAATATATGCTTTAGATATGCATATAGAAGTGTCATTTAGAAGCATACAGCTGAGTCACTGAGGTTATTTAATTGTTTTGCAACCCTGTGCACTCTCATGAACCTCAATGATAGCACTTTCCATAATGGTTGATCTTTGCATAGTATAGAACACCAAGGCAAGTCCAAATCCCCGGCAATCAGTTCTACCAGCAGCCAAAACACTGCACTCTGGGTCCACTCAAGGCCTTACTACTGCAGTATTACACCACTTTTAAAAAAGACTCTGTTTATGCTTGTCAAAACTAGCATACCAATCGTTGCAACAAAGATGCTCCATCTTTGGATAAAAGAGTTATGTTGATGGTTTGTGACAACTCTAGAAAAGAGTTCTTGCCATTAAAAAAATGTGGAAATTCTTGACATGAAAAGGGGGTAACAAGACCAACATGGAGTGGTATGGAGATGAAGGTAAGGTCAAGTGTGGAGCCAAAGGAGAGTTATAATCTATGCAAAGACCTGAATTGTTAGATAATGGTGTGTATATAAAACAACAATCTCTACTCAATATTAGCCTATGAACATTCCTACTAGCTATACTTATCAAAACCAATCATTGTGAAGTAACATGCAACATCCTGCAATATAGCATCAATCTAAAGCACAATCCATAAAATCAATCCTTAAGAATGCCATGGCATCATATGAATACACAACAAGGCATAATATGTATCAATTGCTAGCAACTCATCACTGAGCACATCTGAATGCACTGAACTCTAGGTCTCAACCTGATCTCTGAAGCAAAAATATGGGCAAAAATCCCCATACACAAAATGGTATAACAAGCCTCATACCAGGTCTTGTACCAAAATGTTGTCACATACCCTGTGTTTTTAAACCCGCCCGAGCTGAAACCGAAACCGGTCGATCTGATCAACCAACGCCCTCAGCAGTTCAGACCAAGCCTAAAACCGAACTGGAGACCGGTTCAGGAATGAACCGGCAAGTCCAAACCCTAAACCAATCAGTTCATTACCGAACCAATCTTAGCCGGTGGGGCCCATAACTAGTTGGTCGGCCAGCTGAGAAAATACAAAAGCCTCCTTTATGGGATAGTAAGCATGTTTTAGTGGGATAGTGATCCGGATCTTAGGGGCTGAGACCCGAAAGGCTTGGATGCCGAGAGAGGAGGGGATTAAAGCTGCAAAATTGTTAACATTTGAAGCATAGAGTAACATACATAGAGTAAATAGCCCACATGGAGGGGTGAGGCTCAAAGATGGTTATTTGAGCCTCACCTCTCAAACCATATCAAGAAAAGAACTCAGAACCAATAACCCAATAACTCAATAGAGTAAGATAAATGTCAGATGCCAAAAATCCTTGAATGCTTTATTGAGAAGGCATGGAGTCTTTTTATAACATTATTACAATGTGCCTTGGGGCAATACCATGGGTCAAAACCATGGGTTGTGAAATACCATGGATGAGAGAGGTACACTGTGCCTTGAAGCCATACCATGGAACAAAACCATTAGTTGTCAATTACCATGGATGAGAGAGGGTGGCCTCTCCGTTTAATGCTTTTATGATGACTAAGAGCATGTGGCATCTCATGAAATGCTTTTATGACTCATACATCTGAATTTAGACCATATTCCCCCTGAAATTCGGATTAGATAGTATGCATGTTTGCTCGATGTCCCCCTCCTTTATGGGATGTGTTGTGTGTGTAACGATAAACAATGGATAATAAACTATTGGATATGCCATATTTGGCGTCTTGGAATAGATTTTATGACTTTAAAATCTCCTCTACTCTCTATCACTCTGAGTTGTCGTAATGGCTTGTAGAGTTTTTGAATTTTCATTTTCATAATTATCTCAATAACTAATTAGGATTTGTAAATGAAATACATTTCGAATACATTATGTGGCAACATACATGAAATTATTTTATTGGAAAATTATTAGTCAAATTACTTCACTTTACTATCCCCACGCGAGCGATCATTAGTAAATACTCTATTAAAGTTGAAGTTTGTGATATACCTTGCAGGTAGTCACTACATGGCATAGGCATTCTTAAGGAAAGACACCAAGCCATACAGTCTAAAAGAACGAATAATTATATATTAGTCGTGAAGATACAATGAATCATATTATATCGTGAGAAAGAATATCATATTTATTGTACATAAGAGATGTGACTATTCTAAAGTACATAACCCTACATAATAATTATGAATATAATTAATATCAAGTAGGTATATTACATGTTCTCCTGTCTGTTATCACCAACCTTGTAGTTGTCTATGTGAGATGGATCCAGGATGGACGGTAGAGGGACAAGCAACTAAGGAGGTGGAACCACGATTGCCTCGACTCCCAAATGGACGGTTGTCACGCCAATCGAGGCAGTCTTCACTTTATGTTATCTTAGCCCAAGACAACAATGGGGGAGACCCGGATCTACTCCCGGCAGGAGAGACCAAACCTAGACACCAGATCAGATCAAATGGACTTGAGGTACGTAAGGTGTAAGGTGATGGAAACCCTAGATCTATGGATGACGTCACTAGGTGAACCAAGGCTTTGGATCAGGGTTTAGGAGATATGAGATTTGATCCAAGTTGGGGCATAGATGACCTATGGGGTAAATACTAGATCTGGGGTTAAGGTACTAGCAGGAGGTGAAGATATCCACTGCCTTGGGAAACGTAACCAATGCAAGGAGGGGAAGAACAAGACTGGGGCTATCTAGTATCGATGGATAGACTTGTAGGAAGATATGACAATGTCAAAGCACCCGAGCCACCAGGAAAAGGTCAAAACACAAGAGAAAGAGGCAAAAGAGGGGGTAGCACTAAGGTTAGAGATCAGTGCCTTTTAGATCTAGGGCAATAGAGCCAGTTTCTTCCCAGCATTGAAGGAGACCCACCTGGGTATAGACCCGATCTACAAACCCAAAAAGTGGTTTTGGCGGAAAATTCAAATCACAGGGAAAAATGGCAGCATGGAGGATGGTGCTAGGGTTTGAGAACCAATTTTTCAGATCTAGGGCAACAGAGTCACTTCTAGCTCAGCGTTGGGGAAGACCCACTTGGGGCATGACCTAATCTACAAAACCCAGAAATGGTTTGCCAGGAACTCAAGCGGATTGAGCCATAATATTTTTTGATTTTTTATTATTTAGGGTTTTTAAAGTAAAAATGGAAATACAGATGCCAATGGATTGAGATCTAGAAGAGAAGCACTAACTTGTAGATTTTACCTGGAAAACCTTTTAGATGCCTTGATGATGATGATCCCTGCTATCCCGATCAATTTGAGAAAATTTGAATGAGTTCTATGCCCAACGTTTTGCCCCAAGAAGCTAATGCGCCCTCTCTCCAACACAACAAATGTCAACAATATTAGATTTGTTGCATCATGAGAAAAAGGCAAATGCTACAGAAAAATAGCAAGATGAAACCATAGATCGCATTGATGCTAATGAAAACCCCCTAATACAAAACGCATCCAAGCCAAGCGAGTTGAGGAAGTCCTGCAAAAATGCCCAAGTTGAAGTCGCCCTCCTGTAGACAAGACAATGTTTCCCGAAAAATATATAGATATCACAACAAATACCCAAATGCCAGGAAGCAAAAGATTTTCCAATCACCATCGAAGAACACCAGATGCAAAGGAGATCCAAAAATATCCACCAAAAAGTTTTTCTATTGTCCAGATCCAAGATCCAAAGACCCCTCACAAATGAGAAGCTCTCTCCTTTAAATAGGAATGAGAGAACCAAAATCCTAACCACTTTTCAAATGGGTGGCTAAGATTAAAAGATACAAATGTTCTAATCAACGGTTGAGATGAGCTCAACATAAAATACATGGATCAATGCCATAATATAATATAAAAGTGGACTAAATCACCCTAAGAGAGGGGATCCCACTCAACAAAAAATAAATGAAGCACATGGTGGGTCCAAGGAGTGTTAACTAACCCCCTTTGGGTGTCCCCATGGCACAATAAAAATAATATAATTTTTTAAATGTGAAATTGTGTCTCCTTGAGGAAATCGTGAGCCTCCAAAAGCTCCAGAAAATAATAAAATATGCCCAAAAAATAGATGTGAGGCCAACCAAGTGTTGCAACTGCTAGAGGAGTGGAAGACATCACACTCATCATCAGAACTCATCCCATGCCATTTCCTTGCCTCAGTAGCCCAAATTGAATTGTTTAGTAGCCATTTTAATTATTTTTTATCTGCCTCGAGAAACATGATATGCCAGAAATTGCCTCCTAAGGTGTCGGCGTTATCCAACTGAGCCCACCCGGCTCTCTGAGAGCGAGGTAATATGGTACAATCAAGTGGTTGGACCCCCTATCCCTCATGCAACGCCCTAGGAGATCCAAGAAAATCATCTCCCTGCTCAGACAGGCCATCTAATGTGGCAAAACTGCACCAGAAGGGTAAACTGAGCCAAATCATCTCTGCAACTGCCCGGAACCAAAAGTAAGCTATCTCACTAGACTCAGAGACTCCAAATCCATCTAAGGTGTATACTCATACCCCTTTGAAGTCTCTGCATGATCATCTACAATATCCAATATACCCAGATAGAAAAAATAATAATCTGTAAATGACCATATAACCAGTAATATAACCCAGGCTAAAATTCATCTGTTGCAAGTGTTCATAGGTCAAGACATGCTCTACAAATCATTCAAATAACATTTACAACAAGCAGCAATCATTTCATTGGCGACTATCAACCAAATAAAGGATTTCATTTATTAACTATAACTCAGACCATACTCACTTAATAGTTGTAATCAATTTGCTAGTGAAGGGTGAGGGCTAAAATTTATAAGGCTAGGCCAAAGGGTGACTACCAACTAGACATTGTGACACTTCGGATATGGAAAGGGGATACTCACTCTAGCATATGACAGACAAGCAACAACACAGGGGATGGCAGTGTCTCGCAAATGGGTGCGTTACTTCAGAGGTGCTTATTCACCTTGACAAATGCTCACAATCCAGCTCAATACAAGTAAGGCCAGCAATCCTTAAATATAACTTTAGGAACCATTGCTTTTTTTGGGCCTTTGATTTTCCATAGCCTTGGTCCATGTTTTTATTACACAGATTTTTATTATTTCAAGTTTTATGCATTCATATATGTTGAAAAACACTACTTTTCATGAATGTTTTTCAAGATATTCTTTTCATTGTACTTCAAAGCCAAATTCATTAGGCTAGCCTTGCATTCACGTATGTTTAAAAACGCTACTTTTCATGAATGGGCTTTTTCATAAGATATTCATTTTATTTCCAAATACATTGCATTGATGGCAGCGCTAATTGTTTCAGGTTAGCCAACACAACCTAGGCAACTCAAAGCCGAGACACAAATAACAGGGAGGCTTGTCCAACAAAAGCTCTAATGGGGAAAGGTCCTCCATGCCACAAGTCAAGTAGTAGGTCGGGTTAGAAACATAACTGGAAGGTAATGGATGGGTGGAGATAGTGAATGATGAAACCAACACTAGCAAGCCAAAGCATGGTGGGAATGACTGCCTCTATTCTCCCTAAGGAGGGTAAAACCAATGAGTATAGATCAAGAACTTCTAGGTCTGAGTAGGGACATCAATACATAATATAAATACATCCAAGACCATATATCTATATGACCGCCAGATCATGACACTAAATGCTAATAAATGTCAAAAGAATGAGTATAAGGGAAATGATAACCATAACACAAGATAATATAAGTTAAGTCATAACATGTAAATGATCCATCTGAAACAACATCTGTTCAATGAGAAAACACTGATGCAAATCTGAGCACCACTAACTGCTCTGCAAATGGCTAAATGACTACATCAATCCTCAAATCTGAGTGTCCTGAGACTCAGTTATGGCATGGGAGAGTACTATAGTCCATCGATCAAATCATGATCCATCATAGATGTTCATCTTAGCATCTCATATGAAGGGGAACTGGCTGAAAAATGTACTGGAATCTGAAAAATAGTGTATGGTAACCCGGCTACTATATATGTGATAACACTGTCTACAAAGGCTTTGTCCTTGAAGCGCAAGAGAAAACAAAGCAAAAATATTGCCAGAGTTCCAAACAATATTGATGCATTGTAGAAGCATCATTTGACCCTAGGTCAGCTTTTATTGGAAATCTCTCTTGATAAGATTCTTGAATGGAACTTCTCTTATTATGACTATAGTATAGCTTCAAAAAGAAGTCGTATTGGAATTCTAGTTCTCTGTCGTGTTTGTTCATGAATCATAACAATGTTAAGTTAAATGATTAGAGAGGTAACTCTTGTGATTATGGGATTGTATGCATGTTTTAGTGGGATAGTATGCATATTCTGTCTCTCAACATCTAATGGCTTGTAATCATATTTTGGAATGTTAAATATAATTTTTGTCATTAAAATTGTAATTTTTTTGTATTATTTAATAGCCCGGTTCATTGAAATCAAACCGCTCCAGTTCATTACCGGTTCCGGTTCCAGTCCGAGTTGACCCTCGACCAGTTCAACTCCCGGTTCCGAGCTTTAAAACCTTTTGAACATACCACATTCCTCCCTGATCCAATCAGATATTTGCAATCCAATTGCAAGGATTCCAATGGAGACCGATCCCAAGCTTGAGTACTTCTCAAGAAAACACGACCTTCATCTTTAGTTGCTTGTGTGGGTGAGCACCCTCTGTCTGCAACTGAAATGACCCCACAAGAAGATCATGCTGAGATTGCCAGTGGTGAATGAGGCTGGTCAGCAGCCATCACCATGCAGGCCATACGGCTGTGAGCCCTCGCTAAATGCTAGAGACAATAATAAGATGAGATAATTTTTATTAATGTCCCACAACTGACCACTAAAGTAGGTCAAAGGGACTGCTGGGTACAATGGTCTTATCTTAGAGAAAACAACTATAAAAATAAAAAAACTAATCATCTACCTGGTCCCTTGATCTATTAATTGCTCTAGCAATCCATTTCCATCTATCTGTCCCTAATGCAATTAAACAAATACTTTGTCTCCAGCAATCCCTCTCAGACCCTCAAGCAATTATCTCAGCAACGTCTCATATCCATCTCTGCTAAAATCCAGATCTGTCCTAAGTAATCAGACCTCCAGATCTCTGCTAAATCTGCATACAATGAAAATAGAACAACTATTTATAATGCAACCCAACTCAACTGGGAGTCTTTGCATTGAATGATTAAAGACTTCCATTACTACCTTCTAGGTGAGCCTCTTGTCAATGTGGTTTTTTTGCCATTATTCTAGTGTTCTAATCTATTGATATATGTTGTTGACATCACACATTAGGTGGTTTGTTTGTTGGTTTTAAGAGTCATAAATCCAAATGGTTTGTTGGATCCTTACGAGGAGGCTGATTGCGGTAATGCCCTATCAGTTGTTGGAGGGGACATTTACTTTCACATCAAAGAAATTGTATGTATTCCAAAGTGAATAATGATAATTTTGATATGGTAAATTCAAGAGCAACTACTTATGGATGTGGGTTCTTAACCAAAATCATATATCGAGGCATTCTACAAGGTGTCCACATCATTGATAGAAATTCAACCCATAGAATTGTATGTGGAGTTGTAGCGATGCATGTGCATCACTAAGGCAATCAAACCCAAAACTAACCACCTATGGATATGGGTCCTTGACCAAAACCTCTCACATGGGCATTCAGCAAGGTAACCATGTCATTGGTAGGATCTCATCCCATAGAGTTGTATGTAGAGTTGTAGCAATGCACAAACACCATGTGGACAACTGAACTTGACCAATTGCCTATGGTTATGGGTTTTTAACCAAAATGCCAAACCAGGTCATTTGGAAAGGCACCCACATCATTAATACGTATGTAGACTTGTAGAGATCCACAGACACCACGGGGTGGGGGATCAAACTATAAGGGTCTTGAACCAAAATGCTAAACAAAAGCATTCAGAAAAATACCCACATCAACGGTAGAAATTCGAACCATGGAACTGTATGTGAAGTTGTAGCAATGCAGAGGCACCACATAGGGATTGAACTCCACACTAACTAATTGTGGAAATCAGTTCTTAACCAAGATGCCAGACTGGAGCATTCGACAAGGTGCAACATGACATTGGTAGAAATTCAACGCATAGATCTATATGTGGAATCGTAAGAATTTTATGAATAGTCTCTAATCATGGATTACAGATCGATTGGTGGCTGGGATGAAATATTATGCCTCCAAAAGAAACAGCAACGTAGGAAGATGAAGATGAGACTTCACGACCTGAGCAGTGGCTACTTCTGTTTGTTAGTTTTTTGGGGTCATAAAAACACAACTAATTTCTGTGTATTTGGGAAAATGATTTTGAAAGTGCAAGGGTTATAAGCGGTTAGAAGGCGATGATCATATAATTATACGCCTTTGGTGTAGGCCTCCTTGGCCATGGTGAGAATATGGGTACCAAATTAGGTTTTTCTCGCTAAGATTAATATTTGAAATGCCATCCAATTATATTGCAGAAGTTCTCTCTAGTTGTCCATGTTGTGTAAGCATTTAGAAAATAAAATTAGAAAACTAAAAGCAAGGAAATCAAGTCGAAACCCGAAAATGAAGATTCTGATGAAGACGAAAGCATCGAAGCCAGCAGCCGACAAGAATTCATCTTCGGATAATCGCCATGCTCTGAGAATCCAGCCGGGAGAAGGCACCAGCCTCTCTAAACTGAAAGGCCCTCCTCGCTTGGCCTGCTCCTCGGCCACCGCGAGAGGGGCGTACACGTGCACATTGCCTGGCTGCTTTCTCAGTACCGAATACAATGACAGAAGCAGAACGCATAGCCCTGTGTTTATTCCCACAGAAGTCAACAGTGCTGAAACTATCATTTTTTACTCAGTTCGATTCTGATCTCGCTTCTATTTGATGCTCGACATCAACTCATTCCGCTCTGGTATTTGACAAAAGAGGGATTTGATTAACTTGAAAATGATAGAGCACTAATTATTGCACTCGTCATGGACTTGAGCTTCAGCTGTGTCACAACCTACCAGTCCTTCCTTCTTCCATAAGGTGTAAAATTGAACTTGCTGGATTTTTTTTTCTCTTTTTGGTTCAGGTAGCTTATTTAAATCCATAAATAGCGAGACATTACGTACGTATAGCGATAACTAAATTTTTTATACGCACCGCCACAGCAAAATCTAAAGGCGAGGAAAGAGTAGGCACCTGAAAATATTTGGGGCGTGTCAACGGGGCTTTCGCTTTCAACCGAAGCGTTTCTTTTTTTTTCTTTGTTTTTTTTTTTTAACCAGAAGACATGAAACCTTTGCGTTTTTTACCTTACATTTCAGCGTAAATCATTTATAAAGGTTGTCTTCGGCGTATTGTGTATGGAATCATTCAAGCGGACGGAAATTGTCACTTTATGTCCCACCTCTGCCCTTTTTATGATGCAAAGTTTCGTTTGATTTATTTTTTTTCAAATTTTTAGATTTAGGGTCTAGTAAAAAGAAATTATCAAAGTTATTTTGAGGAAATTTTTATTATTTTATAAAAAAGTATTTTAACATAGTATATATCTTATTTTTCAAAAAATATTTTAGGTGTCGTCATTTCTAAGAAATTAGTTTTTAAAAAATTGGGTAGATTTTTGGGTGTAATTTTTCAATTAGTTTCATCATTAGGGGGAATTGAACCTAAGTTGTCTTGTTGAAGAGACCCACACCTTAACCAACCCTAAGTTGCCTTGTTGACAAGACCCACACCTTAATGGACATTTTACTTGTATTTTATCAATAGTGTGTTTTTTTTAATTTAATGGGATTTCTTTAACAAATTATGGTAATTAAATATAATTCAAAATTTAGATTTCTTAATTTTTTCTACTTTTTATTAGAACTCCATTTATAACTATTGATGATGATGATGGTAGTTAAAGTCCACTTAACAATTTTCTATTAGAATATTAAAAAAACATATATATAAAGATCTATAACTAGATTTGACTTTTGGTCAAAAAGGCATGATCATGAGAATGTTGAGTAGAGGTATCCATCCTCTACATCATGTAAATAGCTCGAAAATGTATGAAGCAGATATGTACCTATGTCGCACAAAATTACATACATTATATTAGAAAATAAGCAACCAAAGAACTTTGATTGTCAGATATCGAAAGAAAGAAAAAAGATAAAGAGGCATACACCCATGAAGGAAAGTCATGTAGGGCACCCTAGGCGCTCTGCTATGTTATGCCATCCAAAGTCTCTCGGTGAATCCAAGAATCATCAGCAAGTTGTAGACCTCTTTTTGAAAGGAGATTAGCGTCTTGGTTACTTGCACAAAAGATGTGCTAGAAGGAGATGTAATGAAAAGATCTCAGCAACACCTAAATGTCATCAAAATTTGGAGCCAAGAAGATGTTTATTGGCCCTTTCCTTTTACTAAGTTGGTTAATAACTAGTTTGGAGTCACCCGACAACACCTGAATCTTATTGATGTGTGCGTGAATCACAAGAAGGAGACCCATTCTTAATACCAGAAGCTCGGCCTTATTATATGTATCTCGACCCAACCCAACAGCGTATGAAAAATGATGGGAGCCATAAATATGAAGATTCCACCTGCTCCTCCCTTTGGGGGATGGATTAGGGTTGCTCCATCGAAATAAAGCCACTGGATGGAGGAGTCAATAATAACATCACTATGCCGACAGGTTGTCTGAGAAGAACCATCCCGAGGGAAAAGACAAAATAACACAAGCCCTTGAGCAACACAAGAATAAGGAGATATCACGCGATCCTCAAAGATTCTCTTCTTCTTGGCATTACAAATCATCTAGATGATGATAACATGAAGGGATTTATAGGCCTTTAGATCAGGTGAATGACACCATAAGTGGAAGGCATCCTGAACATTATCCGTTGACCACAAAAATGGGTAACCCTTCATGTAGCAACACTGATCCCATACCTGTTTGGAGTAATTGCATATGAGAAAGAGGTGATCGATGGATTCATTTGATGCATGACATAGAGGACATCTCCCTGGCCCTTCCCATATCTTATGCATAAGAAAGTCTTGTACTAGAACAAGGTTAGATAGAACCAAAAAAACACCTTGCACTTGAGAGGACATTTTAAAAACCAAATGACGAAATGCCACCAAATTGGAGGTGGAGGCCTTGTAGAGATCTAATGATAAGATAGCCGTACTTAAGAGTGTAAACCCCTCCCTCTGGGTTCTTTAACTAGAGAAGCTTGTTCATTTGGTCAAATAGATGAATAAAAGAAGCTTTTAAGGCAATTACATGCATGTCCCATGTAGATCGATGTTCCACATTTGTAACACTCGTATAATCAGCAGAAAATCATGCCTGAAAGGTAAGTGTGGAGAGATGAGGATTATGAATCTGGTTCAGATAGGCAAAACCACAATCACGGAGATCTTCCACCAATTGTAATGGAAAATGATGATTTCCGCAGGCTCCAATCCATGAATCATGACTGATTCTAAGCTTCCTGTAGTTCCCTATACACCATTCAAAAGCATCACCAATGAGATCAAAAGCATGTAACATTTATTTCCATATTATGGAAATGTTCTTGCAATTCTTGACTCTGATGTGAAACCACTCTTCAACTAAGAATGGACTGATATATTTGTTAATAACTATAGCAGGACATAAACTTTCGCCTTTTAAAATCCTCTAGACTCCCTTGGCCACCAGCGCTTTTGAGAAACAATTGAGGTCCTTCAAACCCCATCCTCCCATGGGTTTTGGCTAACTGATAGAAGACCAGGAAACCCAGTGGAAGGGATTTCCTCCCAGTGAGCCTTGCCATATAAAATTGAAACAAATTTTCAGATTTGTTCAAGGATACCACTGGGAACAAATGCCAGCGAGACCCAGTATACAGGGATGGCTTCTAAAACAGACTTCACTCAGATAAGTCTACCGCCCCTGCTAAGCCATATATTGCACCATAGATGAAGTTTTTTTCAATTTTGGCAGTAAGCCATGCTCAATCTCTTTTGTGATAAGCATTGGATTTGAGGGCAAAACCTAGGTAGACAAGTCCATCATCGATGCCCACCATAGGGAAAGACAGACGCTCACAAATCGAGTCTCTCTCTTCCATGGAAATATTAATGATAGAAATAAACGATTTATTGACATTTAAAACCATACCTGTAGCAGATGTAAAGAGGTCCGGAAACCCTTGCAACAAGAGCATCTCTCTCCTAAATTACTATAATTTTGATAAAAACAAAGAGAGTGATATTGTAACGAAAAATTGAAAAAGAAATCTTAAATAGGTATACCACATAAACAAATCTAAATATCACTATCTTTTTTAATTTTCAAAAAAAAATTACTTTTTCTATTTACACTTAAATAAACATACTACAATATTCTTTATTTATATCATATAAATTCTATATAAAAGTTCACAAAATAATGTCACTATTCTCAACCTAAAAAAATGCTATGTATGTCTTTTTACACTATTCAAAAACCAAAACAACACTCTCGATCATAACAAAAGAAATGAAAAATGAAACATGACTAATTAAAAAAAAAAAATCAAAACATCTTGCCCATAAAAAAAAGAAACATCTAGAAGATAAATGTGGTCAAATAAATTGAAAACATCTTTTAAAAGAAATAACATGGGTTCCAATCGATTGAAAACATCTTAACCATTAATAAAACACGTAAAAAAGAATTTTACAAACCAATAAAATAAAAAGGAAACATGTGCTACGGAACATGTACAACAGATTGAAAACATGTGGCCAATAAATAAAATACTTAAAATATATACTCAATATCTTGTACAATGATAGTTATTTTTTAACAATGATAATTACAATTACAAATATAGAGTTCAATTTAAAATTTGAGTGAATATATTTTAACTTAATCTCAAACATCTTGTAGTTAGCTTACTTACCTTAGTTTTTTTAGGGACCATCCCCCTTGGCTTCGCTAGGAGTTAACATAAACATAGGAGTTAAGTATTAAGTGACAATACTTAACTCATGATTTGCCCCCAAAGGCACACCTAGTGGCTTGAAGATTCATTCCATGTTACTTGTGGTGTGCATTAGGCAGCAACAAGTTTATTTAGGCTAGCAAAAAATGAGTTGAGTTTACTAAAAAAAATAACTTAGTGATTTTTAATATGGATGAAGTGGGTTTGTGAAAATTATAGTTTTAATGGAATTTTTTTTTCAAATTTCCTTTCCATTGATGAGGCAAAATTGTCAAGGATTTGTGAAAGTTATAGTTTTAATAGTTCATTGCCATTGATGGGGCACATGAAAACATTCAACATCTTTTTGTTTAGTGCCCCTTTTTTTCATAATGTATGGAAGGAGCTAATGGCCCAACAAAAAATTGCTTTTTTACGGAATAGGTCTTCATTAGAAGAAATATACTTCGGTGGAAGAATCGTTTCCCGACCTATAAATCCCTTCCTTTTTTCACTTTGTGGTTCATCTAGAAAGCAAGGAATGCAATATTATTTGAAAATATTCCACAGGTTACCTTATAGGTTGTTGCGAGGGATTTTAGTAGGTTACCTTATAGGTTGTTGCGAGGGATTTTAGTAACTACCTGGAGTTTATGGGAAACCATGGTGAAAACCTCCATGTTCAAGGTATAGTATCCTAGCTTATGCCTAGCCTCAACAATCATGGAGAATAGGGGGTAGTAGGTATCTTGGGGATACTATAGGGGTTGTAATTGTCACTTTTGGTCCTGGAATAACACCTAAAACTACTTCTACTGGGTTAAGAGTTTGTCTTTGTCAAAGTAAGGAAACAATTTAATGGCCCAAGGCCCAAAGACATTTAGCACGAGTGAAAGTCTACCCCCATACGAACCATCAACGAGTTATTTCATGTGGTGTGGTTTTCCTTGAATAACAATAACGAGTAAGTGTACATTTGTGGATAGTAGTCAACGATGTCTTGTCCTCACTACCAATTGACAACTAAGTTATGATAAGTCTTTACACATTTGGATAAAATAAAACGAAATAAATAAATATTAAATTTGAAATATAAGTAAAAAAATAACATAAAATTTGAAATGCATGTAGAAATATACGTAGAATTAATTTTTTTTATATAAAAAGAGTGTGGTTTAATATAATAAGTTAGTTATAATTTGATTTTTCAAATGATAATTTAGCTAGGAAATTCAATGGCGTGTCTCCATGTTTCAGGATAGTGTCCCAGTAAACTTGTCGACATATGCTAATGTGTCTCGTTTAGGGAATTTGAATTAGGCACTCGTTAACACATAACTAGCCAAATAATCAACAACATTATAGGCATCGTGTTGAACTAATCTCATTGGCTTAGTTGTAACTAGTTAAATCAATTAAGTCAAAATTAGATAAATATAAATAAAAATGTAGAAAAGAAATCAAAATTTGAAAACATGGGATCTTGAAAGCAAACACAACAGTAACTACACCAAAGTAAGAAGTATTTAATTCAAATAAAGGTGGAATGGTTGAAACAAAACTAAGCATTCTAAGCAAAATTTTGAAATTAAAAGAATTGAGTATATTCATAAATGAAGACCCTATCCCACATGACATAGTTTAATTCAAAAAGAAAGTCCAAACATTCAAAGATGCTAGGAAGCAAGCTAATGGGCTACAATAACGAATAGAAGCACAATAACAAATAATATCTTTCAAACTATCTAATAGGGATTGATAAAATTGAGGATCTTGACATGGAATTGCCAAGGATTCTTCCGAAGGAACGTTCCAAAGTTAAAATGGATACCAACTTTAATTGATCTCGTGTTGCTTGTTGAAAAATGAGAACATGATGAATCTTGTATCCCTTAATTAGATGGACATACCATTTTATCAATTTGGAGAAAAAAAATGAAGCATGGGGAGAGAGATGATATTTGTTGCTATATCAGGAAGGATCTTAAGTCAAAGAATAAAGTGTATACAAGTGATCCATGTATCCAATATATACTAAATATTATCACTTCTAATACAATGGTACAATTTTCCTTGCTATATGTGTACTCTGCCCTTTTCAAGTCTACCTTCTGTGAAAAACCCTAATCTAGTAATCAACCACCCTTCTATCAACTTGGACAGTGATATTGCTACCGTGAAAGCCAAAGAGGGTATTCTTCTTCTTAGATATTTTAATGCTAGAACTAGTAGAGCTCAATCTAGTTGTCTAATCAATACTTTCATCTTAACCGTTGATTACAAATGAATTTCTAAAGATGTTGAAACAAATTCATATAACATTGAGATTCTTAGGATGACTTGGTCATTTGTGGGTTGGATCATTAGCTTACCTTACAACTCGCATTCACGAGAAGGGTAAAAGTAAAATGGATTATGCATATCCTCTATAATCCCTTTGATTCATAAAACTGTTAATGTTGAAAAAAAGAGGATAACAAGTTAAACTACATTTATCACCCTATCACAATAGCATTAAATATAGATATAGACCTTGAGGAAACTATTGTGTGCAATATGACCAATCAAGTTCTCTTTGACAATAGAAAATATTTTCATTTCTTAATGATTTACAAGATTTGTTCAATTATGACATGAAAAACGACACATTCAAGAAAGGAGAGCCTTTTGTGGAGCTAAAACTCTCCAATCCTTCCATGATCTAGTCCCAAAAGTCCCTCCTAGGGAAAATACCATTCATATTCAACTTGCAAGCTCCAAACCATGATAGCTCAACAATGCATTGATCTCAATGTTTACATGTCCAAATTGGATGCCATGTCAAATCTCATCGTGCCCTTCTCCCTGAAAAAATTCAATTGACCAGTCTGGGAAAAACTTCTATGCCTCCTAAATACTTTTGCAAACAAAGAGAGCAATAGTAATTGAATATCAATCGCATAAGTTGGAATTATCGTTGTACCAACAAAAGAAGATTGTTAAAGGTATGGAAAATAAAGGTAGCCCATCAAAGGTGTGACCATATTGACACTACTAAGAAATTTGGTAAGAAAGATTGAACAATGCACATTAACATTACCGATGATGTATATTACAAAATCAACAAAACTCATGGAATATGGCATCGAGGTGCCATTATGTGTTTGAATATTATCAAAAACCAACAACTACCACAAATTGAAGGGTTACAACAATGGATGAAAAAAGGGGGGAAGGTATGTGACATCAAATTATCAAAGGTTGATACCTTCAAAAATCAATTATGTATGGATTGATAATTAACAACTGTAACATTGGAGCAGAGGAAATCTTGTTACTTAGTTTTTCCAACTATAAAACATTTAGACTACATAACTTCAAGGACAAAGCTTTTCAAACACATATATTATACAATGTATGAAATTACCCTTGTGAAATGTATAAAGGTTGAATATACGTGTAAATAGTAGATTGACAATATAGAAAATTCAATATATATATATAGGTTAATAAAATCATTATTACATACATTAAATTATAGTTTTCATATATCAGTATATTAGACTATTTAAAATTATTTCAGATTTCGATTTAATGTATATTTCATCATTATAACATTTTTAAAAATTATAATTAATGTTTATATAGATATAAATATAGTGATGTTACACTATGAAAAAAATCACACACCAAAGTCTAATAGTCTCGTATAAAAAGAAGTGAAAGCAATCCTCATTTGACATGAATGGTTCTAAAGCTTACTAAAAAGGGGTGAACACAATTAAGAGAATGGAGTTCACTACTTAACCGACCATTTGCATTGATCGGATGACCTGGCTCGTGTGAGCGGTCACATCCGACGTTGTCGGTCGTTCGATTGGTGCAAATGGTCGAGTAAGTAGGTTACTCTTTAAAAGAATTGGTTAAACCATGTGTATGTGGCGGTGATTTAAATAGTATTATGGTGTCATCTCATCTCAAACAGACAAGTTCTTTTGGCATTAGTGGGGCAAGGGAAAATACATAGCATTAGAAAATTAATACTTAATCAAATTTATCAATACCAAATTAATAATATTAAAGAAATTTTACCTAAACTTATGAGGGAGTATATAGGAATACCAACTCCTTTTCAATGGCTAAAGAGATACTTCAAAATGCTTTTGGAAGAATGAGCTACCAACCCAACAAAGCAAAAGCACATGCGAGCATTGACTTTTGCCACCTAAGTTAAATTTTATCATTATTAAGTTAGAATATGTAAATGAATCCAAAACAAAACGTTAGTTGGGATTTTGTATCAACCCCACAACAAAGTCCAATTTGGACACCTTAGCCTAGCATTGTTTGCCCTACAAGCTGCCTCCCATAGTGGGACCTTTTTGAAATTTATTTTGATTTTTCCAATAGGAAAATTAACCTTAGAGAATCCATGGCCCAACTTTACACACATCATGCATTAATGGGATGAAGAAAACACGACTTGTAAATTGATAATAAATAAAATTAAAACCAACATAAGTTTGTTCAAAAACTACACGAGGAAGCCTATGCAACTAAGCAAAATTAGGTCGAGTGTTCTACAAAATATAATTAAAAGAATAACAAACATTGAAAATAATCAAACTTACTTTCAGAGGCTATTAGGATTTGCTCAACTACTATCAATGAAAATAACATAAATAATGAGTGATGTGAATTGTCTTATAAATGATATTGGTCATCTTTAAAAAGAAATGCAATGCATTAAATAACCATATATTATAATGAAAGATTATTTATATTATAATAATTGTTTAGATATAATAAGATTTTTAAGATAATGTTAATATAATATATTTAATTAATTCAAACAAGTATAAATTAATTTTTTATTTATAAATAAGTGTTAGTTATTTGTGATGTAGATTTTAATTTGATGTGTGATATTATTGGGCACCTACAAGCACCAAGGTGATCCATGGGAACTATTAAGAATATATAATATATAGACACAAGTTAAGGTTTTCTAGCATATCTCTAATACCCCGCCTTAAGATTGACTTGGGGACACATATAAGTAAAGTTGGCATAAGGAATATTTGACCAAATAAATATTACATCCCAACACCTCTCTTTGATATACATTTAGGAAAGTTTTTAGGAAAGTTGTGACACAGATGATGATAGTTAGAAGGGCACTTTCAAGTTCTTCATTCCACTATTTTTAGTAGTTTTTATTTTATAAACTATAACTTTACAACAACGAATAATAATTTTTGAGACCTAGTATTGATTCATTCACATGGGTATTTTCAAATTTTCAAGACTTATAATCTTGAAAATGATCTATTTTTAGAATTTTTATCTTTTGTGAAACCTATAAAGTACAATTGGATACTTATTGGAGAGATGATCGCAGGGCTATGTTTGTGTGAGTTTATAAGCTAGTTTGGACCTTGATTAAATTTTGCCAAATCTCATCAAACCAAGGTCTAAAAATAGAACGTTGCAGTTTTCAAAGTTCTTCACATTTTTTAGACGCAATATTGAGTATAGTATGGGTGTGAAATTTGGTGGCAAATCACTAACTATCAATTTATAGTGGTGAGATTTTCGAGATGTTGCGTTATTTCTAGAGACCCTATAATTCATATAGTAGACGGGTCAAGTTTCATGTGATTCCAAGAAATGTGGTTTTTGGTCAAATGTTTAGTGCCAGTAGCACTTCCAAGCATTCTAGAGGGACTTCGGTCGGCCCCACTTGAGAGGAAGCTTCAACTTTTAGAGAGGTTAACCTAGGCTTCACTTTATTGTATTTTTGAAGGAGCAAATTCATATCTATAGTTTCTTGGAGTCCACTTAATGAGGATAATATTCATGACTTATGTTTGGGTGTTAACTACAATTTTTAGCTTGACTTTGTTAACTTTTGGGAGATGTGTGTTATTTTTAACCAAGAGGTGGAGTACATGAGTTAAAGAGCCTTCTGGGTGGAGTGTCCTTATTTACACTGATTATTTATAAGCAAGGAGTGTAACATGGGTTAAGGAATACATTTTATGGACTTTCCTTATTTACAAATGTTATTTTATGAGGAAATAGATAGCATGGGCTGAAAAGGCTTTTGTGGACTTTCCTTCTTTACCAATGCCATTTTTTTTTGGCCTATAATTGGAGCACAAGAGTTGGAAGATATTTTTCAAGGTTCTAGTTGGAGTTTGTTTATTTACACATGATATTTCTCCCTAGAGATGGAGCACAAGGGTTGAGGAGGCCTATTCTTAGCAAGCAGTCGGTTTGTTATTATGGGTTTTCCTTGTATTGTCCATGCATCCTAACTGAGGAGGTCTTTCTTTTGTTTATGTTTATCTTTATCTCTCCTACATAGGGTGATGCCACCTCCAAGCCTATGCTATAAAGGCCAAAGGTGTAGCAAGGGGAAGTGTATAGAAATGTCTAAGAAGTAGGAGAGAGAGGCCTTAGAAATTATTTGAGAAAATACAAGGAGGTGTGTATGTGGACGCTTGTTGAGAAGTTATGTATTGTTGAGATCATAAGAGATAGTATATATGTGTTGATCTCTCTAACAAAGCATAATCCAATAAGAATAAAGGTAACACTTAACTTAGTAGGTCCCCCATAATATTCCTCCACTTTTCTTTATATGTGGAGGGTTCCTTTAACAACTAGGAGATTATTTCTCTAGACTATATTGGATAGTTTCCAACTCAATTAGTCACCCATTAGTATCCTCTACTCATTGTTTCTTATAAAAAAATTAGAGTACTCTTACCTTTGGAAGGGGCAGAAAGGTTCAAAGCTATGTGAACAATATGTTGAGAAATTATATGGAGAGTTATGTAAAGGTTATGATAATCTATTAGGATTATGATGAGATTATAGACCATGAGAAGTGATACCTTAGACATGGTAGCGATACCAATATTATTGCAATGTCATATGAAAGATCATCGCCATAGGATCCTATAATCCAAAATGGGTTGTATTCTTAGAGAGCCACACCTTGTTAGACTTACTAATGGATATCCTTGTTGTCATGTCCCCAACAACCTGAGTCGCCTATCATGACCACGGGCGATTCTTTTGTTTCTCCTTCCTACCTTTTATACCAAGACATTACTATCTAACTTTGAGTTATTATGTTGTGTAGGAGCCTATGCCACATGATCTCAATACACTAAGTGTGGCCCTGCATGCATAATGCTCAAATCCATATGTGATTCTACATAAACTAACTTGACCTTGCACACTTGTGTGCTTATCAATTCCTTTATTGCATATATATACTATGCATGTGAAACTGAACTGCCGTGGGATCCATTACACGACTGTCTTTAAACGCTATGTGACTAGCACTGCAAGTTAACCACCCTGTGGCAACTTAGCTTGCAATGCCAATTCACTGGCTTCCTATAGAGTTAGCATTATATGCATAGATGGACTTCTTATGTAAATCATACATTTAGATGCAAGCATTTACAAGGCACGTCATCATGTATCCATCAAGTGGATATCCATAATCAAAGTACTTCCAACTAAGCAATTCATATTCATAACCATTATATACAACATGCATCTCATCATTCATTTAGATCAACATTCATACAATATAAATGAATAACAATAATGAAACATCACTGCACAAGCGAAATGTTCCACCCAACTATAACCACTCTACTTAGCATATACTCTTTCTGGTAAGAGGCCACCCCCGTGCAGGTCATGGTTACCTTAAGGAAAGGGGGACTATACCAAGATCACTCACATTCAAATAGGCACAAGGCCACAATCAAGCCAATCTCTGTTGGGCTAACATGCTATTCACAATCACATAGACTCAATTCTCAAGCCAAGCCAACCTCTGCTAGTTAATAGGATTTTTCAGGTAGTAGAGGGGAAATGTTAACTGGTTGCTCACCATAGAGTTATAGACACCTTGTGCAGACTTAGTTAGCTTGAGGTCCACAATACCCAACCCACACAACACCATGAAGGTAGCTGCTCAACAATCCCTTAGGTGTCACCTTTCTTCAGGTGCTATTCTAGTGTGTGCATAAAAAGAGCACTCAAACCCCGCAATTCTGCTAGGAGGTCACATCCTTCACTAATCTCCGCATTGTACATCGCTCAGGTACTCAATACTAGCAATCAACCCCACACAAACTCAATTGAATTGGGGTCCACAATACTTGTCCCACACAACACCAAGAAGGTGTTATACCAGTGTGTGTGTGTGTGTGTAGAAAGACCAGCCAAACCCTGCTATTCTGTCGATAGGTCACGCAACCACTATTGGATTCCAATCTAGTCGGTGTTGAATACCCTATTCTCTCTTTGGGGATTACAACAATTCAAATATGACAAATAGTCAAATATGATTTACCTCCAGACTACATACACCTTGCGCAATCTCGACTAGCTTGGGGTCCATAATGCCTACACCACACAACACCAAGAAGGTACCCCTTCATCACTCAACGGTCCTTAAGGCATCACCTTCCTCCTGGTGCTATTCTAGCGTGTGCGTAGAAAGACCACCCAAACCTCGAATTATTTGTCCAAAGGATTATGTCTTCTAAGGCTTACAAATCTAAGTTGCGCACAACCAATTGGCTCAGGGAGTAATCTAGATGATGTCAAGAAAACCACACATACTACAATAAGATTCACAAGCGACCATAATCGGGCTAACTCGAGAGGCGGGAATCGAGACTTTCAGGTGCATGAATTAGGATTCACAACACTTCACCACTTTGTTAGTCTGACTCAAACCAACTAGGAACATGCATACAACATGGTTTGAGGGTGCATTAACACAAATTAGCAACTGGGAACTGGACACCACTTCATTGCTCATAATAGCAAACAAATGCACAACAATTGTGCTCTCAAGTTCCTCTTCAACTCTCAACTAAGCACTATGTCATCATTCATAATCTTCTTTCTCTCATTTAAGGGTCAACTATTTCTCTACAAATGAAAATGATAGCTTGGCCCATGGATGAATGAATCGTGAATTCGTCACAATTCAAGGCGAGATAAATACACCCACGAGGGATCAAGTTACTTGACCACAAAATTGATTATCCAATTGAATGATTCATTGACAGATTTACTACACCATCCCCCCAACTGACAAGTAATTTAAGGATGACTTCAATTTGACCAGTTGCTTACCCAATAAGCAACTCCCATTTCTAGTCCTGCAAGGCAACTGACATAAGGAACTGTCACTACTCTGTCACAAGGAACTCAAACCCATGCCTCATTTCCCTAAGACAATCATCTTGGAAGCATTAGATGATTAGGGAGCATGAGTCAAGCTGACATCTGATGGCTCGTCAGTCTTCTCTAGGACACTTGGCTCTCATCTATTGGGTTCATGGATTCAATAAGTCCCTTCCTAACCTTAGGATAATCATGGCGCTTTCTCTTGTTTCCTTGCAAAATTGGCTATGGGTTTCTTTATTATTATTATGCTCATGCACATCACATTACAATGTTACTACGCTTGACCAAAGCATGGTTCTCTAACCTCATTACTTGTTGATATACACATACATATTCAAGATATCCATGGTGGGGACTTTTCCTTGAGCTCCTCACCACAACGCTCTTCAAAATTTAATAAAATGGGTATTCCTGCCACATGGAATCTTCCATCCCCCACAACCTCATCTAGGCCAAAGTGTTTCCATTGCACCTTGCCCTAGCCAATGGTGCAGTTTCAAAGCACAATCTCCTTCCTTCCTATGATGCAAATAGGTTCCATTTGGAACTCCCTCCGAGTTTCACCTGAATCACATTCCAAACAACAACATGATTAGGATCATGTATATATTTCTTAAGCAAAGGGACATGGAAAACATTATGAGCTTTCATATGGATAGGAAATGCAATCCTATATGCAGTTGGTCCTATTCTGTCAAGGACTTAGAAAGGTCCACAACATCCTGGTACCAACTTGCCACACCTAATTTCAAGCTCTAAAGAGCTCTTCCTTGGATTAACTCTCAAATAAACATGGTCTCCAACTTTAAAATCTTTATGCACTCTTTTCAGAATTGCATAGCCCTTATGTCGCTTTCAAATTCTGCATGATTCTAACTATTTCTTGCTCCATTTCCTTGAGTATTTTTGACCCAAGCACCACTCTGTTTACTGGGTTTTCCCAACTGACAAGATTCCTACATCTCATGCTAAACACGGATTCAAATGGACTCATACCCAATGATGTCTAATGACCATTGTTGTAAGCAAATCCAACTAAATGAATGTAATCTTCCCATTTGGATGACTTATCCATCACATACATCCTTAACATATCTTCCACCATTTCATTTACTCTCTTGAGTCTTTGTCTAACCACATATTTTAGGATGGTGTGTTGTGTTGAAATTGAGTGGAGTTCCCAACTCCTTAAACTGCCCTTTTCAGAAATTCGGTGTGAATTTCACATCATGATCTAAAACTATAGCCTTATGCAATCCATGTTACTTGAAAATCTCCTTCATGAAAATTTGTGCAATGTCAATAGTCTTATGCATTGACTTAACTGGAACAAAATGCATTGCTTTCATTGGCTTGTCCACCACTACCATGATCAAGTCATGTTGCTTCACTGTCATTGTTTGTTCGGTAATCAAATCCATAGATATTTCTTCCCACTTCTACTCAGGAATAGGAACATATTGTAGTAATCTTGTTAGGTGTTGGTGTCAACCTTCACTTGTTGGCACTTCGGACATATAGCTATGTTTTGCGCAATCACCTTCTTCATCAATGGCCAAAAATATTGCTTTCTTGTTGTTGTCACATTCTTTTGATATATAGGATGACCTAATTAAGGTGTCTGATGAATCTCATCTATACTATCTTCTTCATTCCTGCGTTGTTTTGAATGTACAACCAACCTTGCAACATAAGAACTCCATCTTCTTCCAACTGATATCTTGCATACTTCCCATCTAGTTCTGCTTGCCTAAGTCCTCCGCTCACTTGCGCATACTTCTCATCTTTATCTACAACCTTGGTGACTCTTGCTTTGAGGTTAGTGCTACACAAACTTACAGCTGCAACATGAAGCTTTTGGTTGAGTGCATTAGCAACCTTGTTATCCTTTCCTTTGACATGCTTGATCTCAATATGAATTCGCTTAGGAATTCTAAATATGGGAGTTGTCACGCATCCAAATTCAACTAATCAAACAAATATTTTAAATTCATATGATCAACGTGCAACTCAAATTTCCATCCAAGTAGGTAGTGTCACCACATCTTTAGGGCATGCACTATGGATGCCAACTCCAATTCATGCGACACATAATTATTTTCATGATCATTTAACTTTCTAGACTCATTCATATCATATGCCCTTCCTGCATAAGTACTCCTCTGAGCCCTTCGATGTAAGGGTCTAAGCACACCACAAAATCCTTACCTAGATATACAATCTTCATAGTAGGGGCACTAGTGAGCAATTCCTTTAGGCACTAGAAACTTATTTCACATTTTTTAGGCCATGCGAACTTTACATTCTTTCTCTACAATGACAAGATAGGATGTGCCACCTTGGAGAAATCCTTGATGAATCTCCTATAACATCCCGTTAAACCCATGAAAGATCGAACATCTGTCATGTTCCTAGGTGTAAACAAATTCGCTTCAATCTTCTCAAGGTCTATCGAAATTCCCTCCGTTGAGATAACATGACCCAAATATTGAATCTTCTTCTGGTAGAACTAACATTTGTTGAGTTTTCCATACAACTTATGCTCTCGAAGCACCTACAATACCATTCTTAGATGTTATGTGTGTTCTTCCTCATTATTGGAACAATTGAGGATGTCATCTAGGAATACCAAGACAAACTTGTCCAAGTACTGGATGAACACACTATTCACAATTCGCATGATAGTAGATGGTGCATTGGTGAGGTTGAATGGCACTATGGTGAACTCATAATACCCATACTGTGTTCTGAAATTTGTTTATGGATATCTTCTTCCTTGATCCTGGCCTAATGATATAATAACCTTAAATCAATCTTAAAGAATACTATGGCTCATTGGATTTGATTAAAGAGATCATCTATTCTAGGCAATGGATACTTGTTCTTGAGTGTGACCTTATTGAGTTGCCTATAATCAATACACACTCGCAAGGTTCCATCCTTCTTCTTAACGAACAACACCGATGAATCCCACGGGAACACACTCAGTCTAATATATTTCTTGTCCATTAATTCTTGGAGTTACATCTTCAACTCTACCAATTCATGGGTACTCATTCTGTAAGGGGATTTAGAGATTGGGGCTACGCGTGGCACCAGATTAATTGTAAAATCAACATCTCTTTTGGGCGACAGTCCCAACATATCTTCTGGAAACACATCCTTGTATACCTGCAGCACTGAGAAATCTTCTCGAACTAGACCTTTATCCTTGCGGCTTCTAACACATGAACTGCATATACCTAACAATTCTTCTTGAAGTATCTTTCCAATTGCAGCGTTGTAACTTGCCTTGTCGAAACCATCTTTAGCATGCCTTTTACTAGTTGAGGCTTTCTTTCAGCACCAAGGAATTCTAGACACTTATTACAACAGTCAAGCTTGGCGCGATGCTTTTCTAGCCAATCCATGCCATTGAGAACACCATACGATCCTAGTGGTTAAAATCAACCCATGGAATCGATATTGAGTTGTAGTGATGCACAAACCTGAGGGTGTCAAACCCGAGACCAAACATGGAAATGAGTGTGCGTGTCATTGACCCAAAGCGAGAGTGTGGATGACTCATTGGAATTGCTTTTTTCAATTACATTGTAGAAGGTTTCTCTATTTGCGAAATTGCGTTGTTGTGTAACAGTGTAAGCATTCAGGAAACAAAAAATTAGCAAAATCAAAGCTTCGAAGATTCTGACGAAGACGAAAGCATCGAAGCCAGCAGCCAACAGGAATTCGTCTTTGGATAATCGCCATGCTCTGAGGATCCAGCCAGGAGAAGGCACCAGCCTCTCTAAACGGACAGGCAAGGGCCTGCTCCTCAGCCACAATGCGAAGGAGCGTACACATTGCACGGCTGCTTTCTCAGCACCGAATACAAAGACATCAGCAAAACGCAGAGCCCTGTGTTTATGCCCGCCGAAGTCAATAGCGCTGCCACTATCATTTTTGCCTCAATTCGATTCTGATATCTCTTATTCAATGGTCGAGCTCACCTCACAAAATAGCTTAAATTGAACATGATAATGTATTTAATCTATTGCGCCTGTAATGGCCTTGATATTCGGCTGTTTAACCTACCAGTCGTCTCTTCCTTTCTCTGGTGAATTGAAAACTATTTAACCTACTAGTCCTCTCTTACTTTCCCTTCTGTTAATAGAAAAACTAAACTTCTACACCTCTTCTTATTCAACGAAATTATTAAAATCCATTGAGAGTGTGACACGAAGTAGATCAAATTCATAGAAAGCGAGACATGACGTACGTTACTGTAAACGATTTTTTTTCATTCGTCCCACGTCCAAATCTGAAGACGACGGCCTGGAAATCACTTTACCTATAAAAATATATCTATATTATTTAAAAAAAATGGGACAGTTGATAAAGATACAATTGGAGCAATGACAATCAGATACATATTGTTATTGAGTAGTTTATAACAACACGTTTCTTCCTATTATTGCTCTAATCCGTCAGCAGATGAAACCCGGTTGGTACACCTTCCAAAACTGGCGCTGAGACTTCTTCTACGGGCGGCAGCTCTAATAACTGAATTAGAGGAAACCAGAGCGCTAGGTTCGAGGAAGCCTGGACCCGTTGTTGGTCGGGAGAATCAGGCTATCTTGGTAAAAACTTTCTTTTCTTTTTTTTAGTTTGAGTAACATTCTCCTCGATCTTTCAAGTACACTCAACCGAAGGAATGGTGATATTAAAGTTATTCATTGAGCTGCAGAGCATTTAATGCCATTGCAGTAAGTTTGATGATCGTTGGATTTTGAGCTGCAGAGCATTTAATGCCATTGCAGTAAGTTTTGAATGAAATTCATTCAAAACTTACTGCAATGGCATTAAATGCTCTGCAGCTCAATGAATAACTTTTACCCCATCACACATCTCCATAAATGAATTTTTTGAAATTTAAAAATTTATACTATAAAAAAAAATTTATATTGATATTTATAAAAATTTCGAAGATAGCCATTAAAATGTTCACCTATAAAGTATCCCATTTTCATAGTCATTTGTTTGAGTTAAGTTATGATAGTAAAGGTTATCGTGAGGTTGTTTCGACTAAAACTATTTTATATAAAAAATACACATTAAAACCATGACCATATCATAACAAGGATATTGCCCAATGTCGATTGTTTTATATGATTCTTGGGACTTCGTTATGTATGTATTTTATTTCTCTATTGGTTATCTTATAACACGACAATAAATATTTTACAAACGTTTTTTATAAAGAATGTTGAGTTTTTTTGTGGAATACAAAATAGTATTAATTAGTTAAAAGTGGTGAAGGATGGATGCATTATGAATTCAATTTTACAAATGCAAAGGTGTTGTAAATGATTAAGTTGACTAATGTTAATACTATATAGTATTAATAATTAGTTAAGAGCGACGAAGGATGGATGCACGTTTAAAATTTATCCTCAAACAGAAAAATGATACATTATGAAATGTTTTTATGTTACTAGTTTTGGGAGCATAATCTCGAAGGACCTAGAGAGTTGGATTCGTGAGAATTGAATCTCCAACCTCAATATCAAATGGTCTTTGGATGTGGACTCCAAACAACTGAGCTACCCCTAATGACTTTCATTGCACATTAGTTACAATGTTATAGTTACATAAAATTAATGATTTGGTTAACTTTTTTGGGGTATTTATGATTAATGGTTAATAAACACAACATGTAATTCATGTGTGGATTTTTCGATTACAATAACTATGAAGTGATTTCTAGTAGCATCATTTGTATAAAATCTTTTTATATAGATAGTACCTAGGATTTGTAAGAAAAATTGTGAGTTGAACACCCTACCTCTCTTTTAAGTGGCTTTGTTTGATTTTCTTAATGAATCTACTTTGTAGCACACATTATGTCACCATCACTATTATGAATAAAATCATCACCAAATAAAGCGATGATTGAAAGATCGTAAGTGGTTGGTGCAAATAATTCATGCATGAACCAAAACATGAATACTTAATAAGCCTAGATTTATTTATGAGTTGTGAGTTTTATTAGCTTAAATCAAAATCAATTCATTGCACGTCAAAGACATCTACTTTCACATATTAAAAAAAGGGAATGCATTTCAAAATGGCTAGTAAACTATTATCTCTTGAATCATTTTATGAATACCACTAATCAAATTTAGATATTAAATGTTGATAAGATTGCATTTGAACACTAAAGATAGTGTTGTGTCAATCCACCCACCAACTTTGATGCCCTAGAAGTATGAAAAAGTGGTAGGGGTCATATATGAATATTATGTGATTTTTTTTTACTAGGGGAATCGACAACTGGGGATGGAGCTAGTACTCGTGTGACACAGGATCCAGGTATCCAATCCCCCTACCAATATACCCATAGTTGCATCCATAAGGCCCGAACCATGGTGCACAGGTAAGTTTGGGGGGAATTTGAACATGAGGCCTTCAATTTACAACCATTTAGAGCATTTCAACTTTACCACTTACTCTGCCCCAAGGACGAATCTTACGTGACTTAGACATAAAAACACACCCTAAAATATCAGCCTAGCCCAATGAGAATGCTAAAAAAATTGTGGCTTGCCCAATGAGAATGCTAATTTTTTTGTGGTTTTTCCTTATGGATCATATTCTTAAAAACACACATTATATATAAACTTTAAAGCTCCAAAGGTTACAACTATTCGAAGACTCCAAAATGGTTATAGACTAGGCAAACGGGAAAATTCAAATTAAAGCTCCTCATCTTCAACATCTTTTAAAAATAATCAAAGAAGAGAAAGCAACTTTTGAGACAATCTCCTTCACACATGTCTATGGGGAGCTTAACACAGAAGCGGACAAGCTATTCAAAGAAGCTCTAGCTATACACCGAGGGCTAATGAAACTAGGAAAATCAAGGATGAACATACTCTTAACCATTTAGTCTGTCTATAGTTACACACTTGGGACTAATGGAGATTAAGAAGATAAAAAATAAACACACTCTAAACCATTTAGTGTGTCTAAAAAACATTATGTTTCAGTATATGCAGACTTGCAATGGATTTGTCTCACAAACATTTTTTGCGAGTTCATGTAAAAGACAAGGATGTAAAAATTTTGTAACTTTCGCGTCTTATAATGAGAATCGCTCGTTGTTTTAAAGTGATGGATATTTTAGAATTAAAAATATATATATAAACTTTTAAATAAGATTTTTAAGTGATGGATATTCTCGGATTAAAAATATATATATATAAACTTTTAAATAAGATCTGGATAATTTTATTAATACCTTTAAAAAAATAACAATAATTTAATACAAATACTATAGATACAAAGCAGAAGTACGAAAGTAACTCCACAACAATATTGAAAAGGTAAAAGTTAAAAAAACTAAATGCGTAACTAAAATCTACATATTAAATATTGATTAAGAAAAAATATAAAATAAAGTGCAACTGCGCGAAAAATGCTAAATGCCCAGACATGCTAAATCTTGAATAAGTTGTTCTGCCTAATAATTGGGTTTCCGTTATAAAATAACATTGAGGTGCCATCCGATAACATCGCAGAAAGTCTCTGTTTGCTCATGTTGTGTAAGCTTTCAGAAAACAGAAACAGGAAAATGAAAGCAAAGAAATCATTTTGTGTAAGCTTTCAGAAAACAGATACAGGAAAATGAAAGCAGAGAAATCATGCTGTGTAAGCTTTCAGAAAACAGAAACAGGAAAATGAAAGCAAAGAATCAATGTTGTGTAAGCTTTCAGAAAACAGAAACAGGAAAATGAAAGCAAAGAAATCATGCTGTGTAAGCTTTCAGAAAACAGAAACAGGTAAATGAAAGCAAAGAATTCAAGACGAGACCTGAAAATGAAGACTCTGATTAATACGAAAGCATCGAAGCCAGCAGCCTCCAGGAATTCGTCTCCAGATAACTTCCATAGTCTGACGATCCAGCCGGGAGAAGGCAGCAACCTCTCTAACCTGAAAGGCCCTTCTCGCTTGGCCTTTTCCTCGGCCACCATGCGAGGGGCATACACGTACACATTGCCGGGCTGCTTTCTCAGGATTGAATACAATGACAGAAGCAGGATGCAGAGGCCTATGTTTATGGCCGCCGAAGTCAAAAGCGCTGTAACTGTCATTTTCGCCTCAATTCGATTCTGATATTTCTTCTATTCAATGATCGACATTACCGCCATTCCGCTCTGTATTCGATAAAAAAGAGCATAAGTTGAACATGATTTCGCCCTATTGTGCTTGCCTCGCTCTTCGGCTGTGCCAAACCTACCAGTCCTCTCTTCTTTTTTTCTTTTGTGAATTGTAAAATTAACGTTGCCAGATCCCTTCTTGTTCAATAACTCATTAAAATCTATATAGCGAGACATAGTAACGCATTCAAATCCATTAGTAACGAGACACGACGTTTGTTCTTTTTAATTCAGCCCCACAGCCAAATCCCAAAGCGATGGAATAGAAAGTATTTTGACCTGCGAAAGTATCTATTTAATAATAACAAATTAAAATAAAAGGAAGCATTTATAAAGATACACGTGGTGCAATGTCAACCACACAACAATTCTTTAATAAATAAAAAGAAAAATAGTAGTTTTATAAGAACACTCTTCCTACTCACAAATTGACACACACATCTTGTTCATAAATGACAAGAAGTTGATGGCATCTTTTAAAGTTTGAAGATTTATTTGTGGCATATTATTTTTTATTTAAAAAATGAAACACTTAACAAGTAACATTTGTAGCATCATGTTATTAGAAGAAGATACATAGCTTTTGTACAAACATGGTATTGGAAGAAGATAGCTTTTAAAATGTTGACTCCTACCTAGACAAAAGAAGTTTTGACATTCGATCCTTACCTACCCAAATAAAGGTTTGACATTTTTCACCCTCACCTACCCAAATCAAGGTTTGAAATTCCAATTTTAGTCATTTGTTTTAGATTAGATTACATTTACAAGTCTTGATGTACTTGTATTTTGTGAGGGTTTTTAAATCATAACTACTTAGGAAAGGTCGATACGAAGTTTATCTATGCATCATAATTTTCATTAAAGTTTAATATTCTAATTTTATAGTTATTTGTTTGAGCTTAAGCTACGATTACAAAGGTTATTAAGTCACGATGCAGTTGTATTTTGTTTGAAGGCTTTTCAATTATACTTATTTGTAGAGAAAGGGTAGATACGGAAAATGAGTCTATGTATGCATATTGGGATTTTAGCAATTTTTTTCCCTTAGCATTCATATTATATTACAGAGATAATTACACAAAATTACAAAGTAGTTGGGCCTCCTATTATGGGAAAACAACCCAGAGCATGAGTTTGCAGGCTTCTCTAGAGGAGAAAACAACTTGTTATCAGTATCAACCTTTCATAACTGTGATAAAGCCTAATGTTGTTCAAAGCCAAAGAAACATAAAGGAAATCGACTACCATGGAACTTTAATCTAACTAGACTCAGACTCAAAAAAGGAGTTGTCCAAAAAAGAAATAAACACTATGTGACAAGTGGATCAATGCATGACTGAGACATGGGATAAATAGGCTTGTCCTCCACCTTGACATCGCCTAGGTGTTCACGTTTGGTTTCGCTTGTGCCAACTTCAGAGCAAGTAGCTTCGTGCTTCATCTTCCCCTCCACAATAGCCTGGGAATCCTGCTTGACGTCGTCGATTGTCTCCTTAACCTCTCCACCAGCGTCATCATCCAAATTTTCATAAAAAATCCCATGGATTCGCCCATTAGTTTCTATGGTGGTGAACGAGGGCGAAGGAAAACAGTAGAGAGCATCAATGTTCACGCACCAATCCAAGATGGCTTGAACTATGTCCAAAACCTCTAGAATTTGGGCTTGTGTATCCTCCTTCGCTTCATTTAAGTCGTTGCGTATGAGGAGAAGGGAGTTAGTCATTGTTGTAAGTTGCCTTGAAAGACCTTTGCCATCCATGTTTTGGTCAGGAGCATTACCTCCATGGCCTCTCCTACCTCGTCGACCATGACGGGCCATATCATTAGCACCCTCTGAGACCACCACGAGGTTCAAATTTGTCCAATGTAAACGGATGGCAAGAATACCACAGTGCCGAGGAGAGCGAGTACCAGGAGCAGAGAAGAAATGAGCCCGGGAACATGAGTGTATGCCATTAAATGACCATTGCTAGGATCGACATAGGATTTGCTCCAACTGAGTTGTTCAGTCATATCAAGCCTTGTTGTGAAGGGAGGAATTGATGGCGTGAGTCGTCCGCATATGCACATCCACCGCCCCACCCGTCATCATATGGCGCCTTTGATCCCTTGTCCCATTCGCATTAATGGTGCCATGATCACCATATAACACCCCATCTGGGATGTCCCAGTCCTTTTTAGCCAGAGCTTGGCAAGGAGTAGAAAAGGAAGTGTTGATGATGGGGGGCATAAATGATAACATCTGTCCTCCATGGATTCAATACCTTCATTGGCAAGAAAATCCACCACCTTGTTGGCAGAACATTTAACATGAGAGGTGATGGTCATGATTCTCGAGCCATGTACTAGATTTCCCATAGAGATAGGCAAGTGTTCTAGTCTCAATCGGTAGAGAGTTTAGCTAGGAATTTGTCGTTTTGAAGGTGACGTGGCATCTCTATAGGGATTTTTGAGCCACCTTCAACAATCAAACAAGAGAAGCATTGTTGGTGAGCTATCTTCAGGCCTGTGAACAAGGCCCAGAGCTCCACCGCATTGTTGGAGTCGACTCCAAGACCTTTGACGTAAGCTCTAAGGATCTCACCATTGGTTTTCTGGAAAAACCATCCACATCCAATTTTTTTTGGATTTCCTTTGGAGGTGCCATTGAAATTTAGCTTTACGAGACCATCAGTCAATGCTTGCCAAGCTAAGGCACTAGTGGAAACGAGAGGGGGAGGTTTCAACATGCCTAGAAGGGCAGGGTGTGCAATCCATTGCTTTAGGATTTTAATTTCCTTTGCTTCACCTTCATAGTCATCCTTAGTCCACGGAAGGATAACAACCAAGTCCATTATGTGTCTTTTGATGAGATTCTAGATCTGTTGTTGAAGAAGATTTGAGCCTTTGAATATTCTCTTGTTTCTTTATTTCCAAATTTCCCACATGATGAATCCTAGAAGGAGCTTCCAAATTTTATTTAGGATGGGGTTTTTTAAAGCCTCATGTCGACGAATTCTTTAGTATGCCTATGACATTCTACTTCTGTCGATCCATTTATCTCATTGTAGCCACCATTCGATCCCAAACCTGTGAGCTAAAGGTGCATTCATCTAGCATATGGTTGATGGTATCACTATCCTGCTGACAAAGATGACACCATAATGGCCCTATGAATCCATATTATTACAAATTGTCCCATATGAGAATGAAACCTCTTCCAATAAGCCATATAAAGGAGCTAATTTTGGGCCAGTAGCCATTATTCCAGATTCTATCCCAGACAGTGTCTTTGTCAAGTACTTTGTGCCCAATATTTCAAATGGTATACTTCCCATCTATGAAGTTGCCCAACGTGAAATATCCGCAGCACAAGACGTCAGTTCGAGGCTTGGTTTTTACTCTATGTTGGCTAATATCCTCAATCCAAGGTTAGATATTGATTTTCTCTAGAAGGTTCAACTCTTCCTTAGTTAGTTTCCAAGCCCGCTAGTGTCCTTACTCATTCAGCCTTCTCCAGTACTATTGAACCAAGTGATCTTGAAAATTGGTTATGCCAACTGTGATATCCTGTAACTCTTCCTTTGATTGAAGACTAGGGAGTTCGTGCCAAGAGTCTATCCACATGTGAGCAAAGGCCCCATCACAGGTCTCCCAGAAGTAATGATTTCCAATGAGATTCTTATGCTACCAAGTAGCATTCCATATCAGAGCACCCAAATGTTGTTCATTGAACCTTGTTAAATCCATTTCCCCAATATCTACAATATAATTGGCCCTCCAAAAATTTTCCCAACTATCATTAGACCTCTTAATCCACCACCACCATGTTTTTGCACTTAGGACATGGTTCACTATTTCAATATCCCTTAGGCCTAATCCTCCAGTGTTCTTTGGTTTACATATAAATGATCACTCAATTAGAGCCCATTTCCTTTCATATCCTACACTTGAACATAGGAAATTTACTTAAATACACAAAAAAAATTTAGAATCACCTTCGGGGCAGCCAAGGCTGAGAAGAGATAAAGAGGAATGGCCTACATGACCAACTTAAGCAAGACAATATGGATTGGAGGTTAATACATGGAAGGTCCAAGATGAGAGACTCTTTTTTCAGGGAATAAAGGACATCTTTCAAATAACAGTTTTGTAGAGCATTCTCAATTAGGGGTATACCAACGTACTTGGAAGGAAGGGATCTCCTAGTAAAGACCGAAAATCTAGCAATGTGTCTTTGGATTGTCAAGGAGGTATTAAAAAGGAAAAATTGGGATTTAGCTTTATTAATCGAGGTTCCAAAGGATTCACAGGAAGTCACAGAGGATAGCTTGAATGTGGCTAGCTCCCTAGACATATGGGAAACCCATCAAAAGGGTATCGTCTAGAAATTGGTTGTGAGAGGGATGAGGATTCATACTAAGCAAAGGTAGACCAACAAGAGAGTTGTCACATATGCCAGACTTGATTTTCCTGCCAAGGCCTTTCGCCATGAGGATAAAGTGGAAGGGTGAGAGGGGGGGCCATTTCTTGATTCCCCTTGAGGGGACAAAGGTTTATGTGGGGGTACCCTTCAACATAATTGAAAAGAAGGTAGAGGATGTAAGATTTAAGATCCAGTTGATTGAACAGCTTCCAAAGCCAAAGGATTTCAGGACTTCTTGCATGTATTTCCAACTAAGTTTATCAAAAGCTTTATAGAGATCCAACTTAATGAGCATACCTAGAGTGTACGTAGTCCTAGAAAATGAATGATTTTATGGGCCAAGATGACACTATTTATTATTTTCCTCCCCTCAATACATCATGTTTGCTTTGGAGACATAAGACATAGAAGAATGGGTTTTAGACGGAGTGTTATGACCTTTGTGATGAGCTTGTATATGACATTGCAGGGTGCAATGGGTTTGTATTTTTTTGTGTCACTTGCCTTATAATCTTTCAGGATGAGTGACAGAAAGGTAACATTTAGGGCCAATTGGAAAGCCTAAGAAGTTATGGAATCTTACACAATCTTCCAAACCTCTTCCTAGACCAAATACCAGTAGTGGTGGAAGAAAATTGTTGTGAAGTTGTCTCGACCTGGTGATTTTCCCAATGCCATTTATTTCATTGCATAATCAACTTCCTCTCGAGAGATTGACCTCATCAAGATGTTATTCTACTACTGAGTGACCAGGCATGGAATATGCTGGGTAATCCTATTGATGGCTTCCCCTTTGTTAGTGTCAGGGTCCGTCATGAGGTCTTTGTGGAATGCAATCAACTCCTTTTCAATGTGTTTTTTAGAAGTAACCAAATCCTCTTGCATAGTTCTCTAATTGTTGATGTGGTTGGTGTGCCTGTGTTGAATGGTGGATTGGTGGAAAAACTTGGTGTTTCGTTCCCCCTCCTTGAGCCATTGAACCCTGTATTCTTGCTTCCATGGGATTTATTCTTGGGCACTGTGTTTCACTATTTGTTGATTAATGGATCATTCCTTTTCTTCTAGCTCTAGGATATGTCCCAGGGAGATTATGTCTTTTTGAGTTTGCTTCATCTAATCATCCAAATCTCTTTGAGGTTGGAATATTTTACCAAAGGTGGTTTTGTTCGAATGCCTGAGCTTGTTAGTTATAGAGCTTCCGTTGAAAGCAGTATAGAGAGAGCCCATATGGATGGTTGACTCCTCCCACCATCCTTGGTAGTTCTCTTGAAACTCCTTGTTGGATAGAAAAAATATTTCGAACTGGAAGGGTCTGTGTAGGAATGGGCCTCCTACATCCACCGAAAGACTAATGGGCCAATGATCCGATCCAGCAAGGGGTAAAGTAGTTGAATCAAGAGCCGCTCCAGACATGAAGAGAGTGTTGCTGACCAAAAACCTATCTAATATAGAGGCCAGAAGTTGGGATCCCAAGCGTCGATCGCTCAAGGTGTGGAGCCCATTAGTAGGATTTATATCAACAAGCTACAAGTCTGTTGTGAGATTAGTAAAGGACTCACTGTCTATGTCAAGTCGTCGAATGCCACCCTGTTTTTCATGGAGGGAAGTGATAATGTTGAAGTCTCCCCCAAGGATCCAACATTGGTCATCCAACATGTCCTTCAAGTGTTGCATGATCTGAAGAAAAACAAATTTTGTTAGGAAGAAGTTGGGTCTATAGACATCTGCGAGGACTCCACAAACTCTATTTTTGAGACTTTTGAAGTTGATCGATATCGTCTACTGATTTGAGAAGGTTGAGTAGATATTTATTGAGTTAGGATTCCAGAGAATGGCTAGTCCTCCTGCATTACCCCTGGCATATGTTGCTACCATGTCGATGTTTCTCTAGTATCTAGGTAGAATTCGACAGGCTTCCTCCTCTATGCATTCGGTTTCTTGCAAGAGAAGAATATTCATTTGTTCCTCGATGATCATTTTCCACAAGATTCTTTGCTTTCTCCTACTGTTTATGCCTTTGATATTCCAAGATTGTATCTTCGCTAGGTTAACTACTTAGAGGAGATGGGGGAGAATGTGCATGTAAGCACTTCCATTTGACCTGAATTAACCATTATATGACCAAATTTCTCTATTAGCTACTTCGTGGGTTTTCTTAATTTCATTTTATCCTGCTTGTTATTTTTCTTGGTGCAGTTACTAGGGCTGTGATTAACAATGTCAAGGTTTAGTTTAACATGTGTTGTTTCCCCATCCTGGGATATGAGAAAGACTTTGTGGACTTTTGATAACTGCTCCATTGGAACTGTTGAGTAATCTCGCTTTCTGCAAGCATCCATGATATTTTCCAAATTGATTCCTACCAACTCATTCTCATCGTATTCTAACTCTAGGTTGACACCATCCTCCATGTCGATGTCCTCCCAAATTTGAGAGGGGGAGGACACCCACCCAGTCTTCATCATGCGTTGAGAGACATATTTCTCTTGGTATTGCATGTGATATGTTGAGATAAACATGAATTATAGCATAAGAAGTGTAACGACCTATTTTGGTAGCTTCAGATATTTTGACAAACTTACCCAAACTATTTTCTATACCTTTAAACATTTTTGGTAGCCATAATTCCAATGACAGAGAATAAATTCAGATCCATACTGAGCCTTAGGTGAAATCTTCCTTGTCTGGATTGAACGTTTTCGTCCAATCCCACAGAAATAGGTTTGTTGAGTTGTAGAAGTATGGGTCATTTTCAAAAACTCAATCCCGGTCCTCTAGGTTATGGAAGGTTGTCATAAAAAAGCCTTTGGATCCTAGGCACAAGTTGTAACGGCCCTTAGGTTTCCATCACGAATCAATCTAGTAGATCAAATCACGGTTAGAGGGCTACATACCCAAGAATTTACCTATTAAGGCATGGTCTTTCATATATTGTTTATATTCTTCACAACGTTTAGATATTACCTCGTATCTGGGCATTTCCATCATCTACGGTATGCATTTTATTGGTTCCCATGCACGTGCCACCTTTGGATGCGAGGTAGAGTCCCCTTTTTCTCCCTCCTTGCCTTTTCCTTTGTCTAGATTTGTCTTAGTTGTCCCAGGAATGGGGCCACTGTTCGTTGGTTTCCATTGTGGCCTATTACCCAAATGGGGGGTGGAAGATTTGTGACTGAACACATCATAGTAAGAATGGGGAGAAGGAATCCCTTCTCCCCCCACGATCACCATTGAAGAGCCCTTACAATAGGTGCTAATAGCGATGGTGACACTTATCTGTGAAGAAAGCCTGCAACAAACTTCTAACCCTCATCAAAATCGTTCAAACCCTAAATGTGCAAATCACTTCTCATCAATATCCTAACAACTATTGTAAATGTTGATTATTTTCTATGTTTTTTTGAAATTATTGATTATCAAAGCATCTTAATTCATTGCTTCATGTGTCATAATTTTCTATTATAACATTAAACATATAAATATATTATTAATTTATATGATATTAACAAACATAAATATATTTATGTATTTTTCCACATTACAAACACTAACACAAAAAAAATTTGAGTCTTGTGACACAGAACAAAGACTTTATCGATTAGTCATTATGTAATATCTTATACTAATTATGTGCTCATTTACTCATGCAAATTTAAATGACAAATACCATAGTTGTAGAGATTTATAGAGTATGCTAATTTAAATAAATAATAAATACCAAGAAAATGGTTTATATATTGTGTTAATGTAATGTAAGATTTAAACGATCAAAATTTTGGTTGGATTCACAGAGTCTACAAGAGCAAGTAAATAAAGGATTTACAAGTACCAAAAGAATATTTGAGTTTAGTTAAATTTAGAAAATATCTAATAAAATTGTAAGAAAAAAAGTCCTTATGTTTATGAAAGATTTAGTTAGTGTAGCATATAACTTAGAAAAGATGAAAAACTGTGTTCATGAAAGATTTAATTAGTGTAGCGTATAACCTAGAAAAGATGTTAATGAAAGATTTAGTTAGTGTAACATATAACCTAGAAAAGATGAAAAACTATGTTCATGAAAGATTTAGCTAGTGTAGCATATAACCTAGAAAAGATGAAAAACTATGTTCATGAAAGATTTAGTTAGTGTAGCATATAACCTAGAAAAGATGAAAAACTTTAATTATGAAGAGGGATATAATACTTAAGACAAATCCATTTAAGAGCCTATTGAAATTGGAGTGGCAATATTTTTTAAACATCTAATTGACGTAGATTTATTAGAAATTAATTAGATGATAATGGAAGTTTCTTTTATGATTGTGATAGTTAAAGTATATTTGAGTTTTAAAGTATCTTTTTAACATGTTAATTATTTGGAAGTACAAAGTTATGTGATGTTGTTTTATATGTAAGATGTGTCTTATTTTGAAATGAATTAGTTAGAATTTCAAATCAGTTAAACTTTAAGAATATTAACAATATTGATATAAGAAAGTAGACTGTTTTATAAATTTAATTTTTTTTAGTTTGTTATCATATAAATCTAACTATACAATTTTAATTAAAATTATCATTTTAAATACATAAAATTATTATTTTAATATAAAGATAAAAATCAATATCTTCAAATACTTTTATTATAATCAAATTAAACAATCTTAACCTTTAATAAATAAAATTTAACAAAATAAAAAATTAATTCTCAATTTGTGTAAGTTAAAATAACTAATATTTGAAAAGTTATTTATTTTTTATTTAATATTAGCATACACTATAGACCATAAATAACTTTACTCTACATTCAAACGATACAAAGAATACCTTTTAAAACATTTTGTTGTACGTTAAAGGTGATAGAAGGAAAATGTTCCAGAGTTGCTTTGATAACACGCAACGTGCCGAAAAAAAATCATGGTTTACATTGTTATTAATATTAATATTAAAAATCATGGCCATCCAATTACTATGCTTCACACTTAACATCACTTTCAATATCTCTATTTCATAATAATAATTAAAATCATAGTTAATGATACTTATTTCCATATTATTCATAACATTAACGTTATCAATTACATTAAATAATTAACACTTTAGAGTTGACATTTATTATTTTAATAACTCACATAGATTGAGCGAATATTGCAATGTCCCCACTTGATTTGATCTTACGAAGGGCATCGAAATATCTCTTTGAAATAATGTTTTTTAAGTTTACATTTTTTTATATTTAGTTGTTTTTTTCACATGCAAAAAACCAGCTTTATATTTATAAAACTGTGTCATAAAATAAATGACACTGCCTACACATAAACCAGAGTATTATCTTGGTTTCTTTCAACATAGTCTTTTAGATGACTTACAAAAATGGTATCAAAAATATTGTCATTGTAATCCATCCAAAAATCAAACTATCACAAGATATAAACTATTAGTCACAGTTTCATCTATATACATACACATTAAACTTAGCACTTATAGAAGAGGCTGCAAAATATACTGACCAAACAGTAAATAAAAGAGGATAAGTAGAGATAAATAGTACCAGAGTCCACCAAACGACCCTTTATGATTTCCTCCCAGACAATCTTTCCATCCCCCAGACCAATAGCCCGCTTAGAGAGGGCATCAGCCAGGGAATTAAACTCCCTATAAATATGATGGAAATGGAGAATATTGAAGAGACCAAAGAGTCCCTTCACACGACTTTGCGAATGATCAAGTTCTACAGTATGAACATTGTGAATCCCTAATGCCCAATCCACAATAGCCCTGGAATCACCCATCACCTGCAATTCAAGAATGTGTCTTTTACTGGCAAAATATCATAGTCCCCATAGAGCAAGAAGCTCAGATCTAGTGTTATTACCACATCCGACGTCCATACGAAGCCAAAATGCACGATTAAGATCCAACCTGATGACCATGCCCGCTCCACAAAGACTGTCCTTCTCGGCTCCATTAAAAAATCCTACCACAACATCATTTGTGTCCGGAGGGAGACAAATGGTCCTTTGAACTATCCTTTTCACAAAAGTTTCAGGTATCATCGAATACGAACAAACCTTAGAGAGTATTCGAGTATGCATCACTGGGATGTTCTAAAATACGTAATCATTCCTAGCCCGCTAGACTTCCCACATCAAGATCAATGGGACTATAGTAAAGTGAGAACCAATATACAGGAATAGAATGCAAAACCGACGTAACCAGAGTAACTCTATCCCTGAGGGATAGCCATCTAGGAATCCAATGATTGAACCTACCTTGAAATTTTTTTAGGATCCATGACCAGTCCTTAATTAGATAGTTGTTAGGCTTAAGTTCGAAACCTAGATACGAGAAGCCCTCATCCAGATTCTTCCAATTATATGAAAATAACAGGGCAAATGCATCAATTAACTCTTTTCCCTAACGAAATGACTAAAAATTGACTTACACACACTAATAGACATCCCCGATGCCCCACAAAATGTATCAACCAGCGACTTAATATGGAGCCATTCCATAATACTCCCATCACCAAAAATCATAACATCATCCACGAATATAGTATGTGTAAGATAAATGGAGCCAATCACCTTAATGCCTTTAATAATTTTTGTCAGCTTTTCCTGAGCCAACATCCTACTAAGTCCCTCAATGATTAGTAGAAAAAGGTAAGGCGATAAAGGGCAACCTTGTCGGATACCCTGGGAGCCCTTAAATAAACCAATATTCAATAGTCAACCATAGTAAAAAATCAACCAATATTCAATAGTCAACCATAGTCGAAATTCAACCAACAATAAATGAAAAATCGACCAATAGTCAACCATGGTTGACATAGTAAAAATCATAGCCAACTAATAGTAAAAAAGTCAATCATAATCAAAAGTCAACCATAGTCAAACAACATCAACCCTGTTCAAATAATGCTTATAATGCTTCAACGTGGAAAATCATTGTCAACTATCATCTAACATAGTCAAACAATATTGAACCATGGGCACTTATAGTGAATAATGGTCAAACATGGATAAACATTGTTAAACATTGTCAAACATAGCCATGGTCAACCATGGTATTATTTGTGGTCAAGCATGTAAGACATGCACTCTTTCGGTCAACTAAAATCAACCATAATCATGCATGATCCACCATAGTCAACCAATATACTTCTCAGCATTATCAACCATGGTCAAACCATAATCAACCATGGTTATTATCTTTTTATTATTGACATTTTAATATTTAATTAATTTTTAACATTATTAAATTATTATATATATATATTAACAAAAACATATAATATTTTTTTTAAAGAAAAAATCCAAGTTTGAAAGAGCAATTTCCAAATCAGCCATATACAATCAATGAGGAATAACATCTACAAGATGGTAAAATAATAAGCAATTTCTTACAAAAAGGAGAAGAACTCCAAGGTAATCATACTTAAGGAATTTGTTGAAATTCACTAGGTTCTCCATTGAGGCTGAGATGACCTTATGCCAACAAGCAAGCCTTGTTAGCCATAGAATCTGCCCTTCTATTTAAATCCCGCAAAATATGAAAGGAATCGACCTTTTCGAACTCTATTATTGAAATTTGAATTCTCTTCAGTATTTTATTCAAGACTGAGTTGTTAAAGTGACCTTCTGAATTTAGCAATTTAATCAACAGTTCTGAATTCCCATAAATTTGGATTGACTGAAACCCGGCCTCCTTTGCAATTTGGCACGCCTCGAGGAGACTATAACATTCTGCCTTATTATTTAACATTATTATACACCCCCAGTTGAAGCATGATTCAATTTGTCGATCAGGCAAGATTAACAACCCCCCAGCTCCGGATGTCCTAGGATTTCCCTTGTACGCACAATCAAAAAAATACAAGCAGAAGAGGACTTCTTCCAACTGTCTGCAAATTCTGCCTCAGAGCATCGAATTCTCTACGAAGGGATGCAACACGATTTGAAGGAGTTCAATTTACGGTTTTCCATTGTGCAATTTCCAAGCCACACATTGACCTCACCTGGAAAAATTGACAGAGAAAAAGAATTGCAAACAGATTCTAATATGAGGAATTTAATTTTATTTGCAGCCTATACAGGAGTCGTCTACTTATTGTTGAAGATCCGATCATTCCTAGCTAACCACAACTTTCACCATATGCACTTCGGGACTATCTACTAGAGCTTTTTCCATTCCATGTTTTTGGAATTAACTTTTGAATTCCATTCTTGCTAGGGAATCCTCTCATGCCAGGAGGAGAAGTGATCTACTATAGAGATTTGATAAGGAGCAAAGACAGAGAGGCCGCAGAGGACCAACTCCCACACCTGACGAGAAAAATCACATTCAATGAATAAGTGATCAGACATTTCACTGGCAACGTTACAGAGATAGCAGCGATACAGTCCATGGAACCCACGCTTGCTTAAATTTTCTCTTGTCAGTACCCTTCTGTGCATAAGCAACCTGGTGAAAAAATTCACCCTAGGAAGGCATAAAGAGGACCACACCAATTTCCAGATCATTGGAGCTAATCTTGGAGCAAGGGGAGTTTGAAGTGCACAGAAACCACGAGTTGCTAAGTATTTTCTCGAACAGCCCCACACCCCATTCATCTTTAGAGAAACGGTTTACTGGAGAAAGACCTGATAAGGATAAAATCAGCAAGTTATGTTGATGAATAAGGTGCTCCGGGATCTCAGGAAGAGTCCATCTGACCCAATTCCCATCACTGTCCCAATTACAAATATCTGTCAGTCTGAGCAAACCTTTGTTGATTAGCCAAGTCTTGATCTCACACAGTGAATGAATAGAGGATAGAGGCGGATTTCCTAAAATTTTATCTTCCCACAAAAATGTCCTTTTCCCACTACCAAGAATTCTATAAAGGTGATGGTGAATATTATCGATTCCTCTTTTGTATAGATTCCAAATTGCAGTTCCTGTAGCGGTGGTAGTAGTTTTTATATTTCGCAGTGGAACTCCCTTGAGATATTTTCTCCTAAATATCTTTCTAACAGGATTATTTTTATCTGCATACAACTGCTAGATAAGCTTTCCTCCCAATGCCAAGTTTGCCAATTCAGGGTTTCGGATTGGAAAACCACCCTTTGAAGTAGGTATTTTGAGTATTTCCCAACTGACCAAATGCATCTTCTTTTGATTACCTTTTCCACCCTCCGAAAGAAAATCTTGAAGGAGTTTGGAGATTTGGGCTGTAATGGACTTAGGAGCAAGGAACAGAGAAAACTGAAAGATGGGGAGAGTTGTGACGACATCCTTAATCAATATCAACTTACCAGCCTTGGTTAGCCACTGAGCACCCTGGGAAACAAATTTTGATTTAAGTTTACAAAGCACTTCCAGCCACAACAAAGGAGGGCTGGGACCCAAGGTTAAGGGAAGACCCAAACAATTGATATGATCCCACTTAACAAAACCGAGGAACCCCAAAGAGTGAGAAATTCTAAGAAGAGACAGTTGATCAACGTTCCAACCATAAACAACACTCTTGCTTTTGTTAATCAAAGCTCCTAAAGTCAAGCAGAAATTTTGAACAATTACATTGAATGCCCGAGCAATAATTAGAGATGCCCCTCCCAATAAGAGATAATCATCAACAAAAAGGGTGTGGTTAATAGGATCCACACCACTTGCAATCTTAATACCAGGGAGAGAACCAACAACTAGTTCAGCTGAAAGTTTTCTACTTAAAGCTTCTACCATCAAAATATATAGAAAAGGAGACATGGGACACCCTTGATGAAGACCTCTTGTAGCTTGAAAGAAATTTGTTGGTCTACCATTAACCAGAGGCGCTATCCACGGCCTATTAGTGCAAGCTTTTATCAGGCGAACAAAATCTACGCTAAAGCCAAAAGAGATGAGAACATGATAGAGGAAGGACAGCTTGACCCGATCAAATGCATTTTTCATATCTAACTTGATGAGCATGCCTTTTTCTTTCCTTTGAAAGCTGGAGTGAAGGGCTTCCTGAACTTGAATCACATTATCTATCAAATGTCTTCCTTTAACGAACCCCTCCTGAAGAGGAGAAATTAAAGATCCTAACAGAGGTTTCAATCTATTGGCTAAAAGTTTGGCCAAGATTTATAAGAATCATTACAAAGAGACATGGGTCAAAATCTATCAAAAGATGCAAGGTTGACTTACTTTGGAATCAACGCAGGGAAGGTAGAGTTTGTGGTCCCTGCCACTTTGGATTTTTTAAGAAAGGTTGAGATCATCCGAAGGAGGTCAAATTTAATAATGTTCCAACAAACTCTGTAGAAGTGGATAGAGAACCCGTCCGGTCCTGGGGCTTTTTCCAGCTCCATAATCCAAATAACATCTACAACTTCTTTTTCGAAGAAGGGTTTCTCTAGTTCAACATTATCCTCATAACTGACCAATCAAGGAATGTTGGATAGAAAAGAAGCATTCAATATTTCATTTGAAATACCATCCTCCTGAAACAGATGCTGGAAATGTGTATTAGCATCTTGTTGTAACAACTTTTGACCTTTGATAATAACACCATCATTTGTGCAAATTTCAGATATATGATTACGAGAGAGCCTAGACCTACATTGACGGTGAAAAAATGCAGAGTTTTTATCCCCAACATGTAACCATAGACTAAGGGATTTAAGCCGCAGATGTTCTTCCTCTTGTCAAAAGGAGAGGAAAGAGGTAGGTTGCGCTGCCTGCTCAACAACTAACTGTGACTTGGGAAATTTCATCTTTTTCCATGCTAAGTCGAAACTCAGCCAAGGATTGAACTGATGCTTCCCTACATCTCGTTGGATTTGAAAAAGGAGTTTTAATCCACCTTTTCAAAGCGATTTTGGTGAGCTTTAATTTTTTTCCCAGACAAGGCTGGGAGATCCTTCAATAAATTGAGACCAAACTTGAGATACAATGTCCCAGAATCCCTGCCTTTCGATTCAAAGTGGACTGAACCGAAATGGGATGGGTCCAAGGTTTTCCTCTTTTTCTAGCTGGAGAGAAATTGGATGGTGATTGGATCTAAGCTTTGGAAATATTTTTGAAGACATAATAACATTGCCATCCATCAACGAGTTTTGGACAAGTAACCTGTCCAATCGTGCATAAATACGGGACAAACCCACTCTGTTGTTAGTCTAGGTAAAGCACCCAGTCTTGGGCTTGAAATCGAGGAGATCTCTGGATTGGATTAAGGAGTACATGGCCTCCTGAAGAGGGTCCTTTCCCCTAATGCCTCCACATTTTTCCTTAGGATCGAGGATAATGTTAAGATCCCCAACCACTATTATATTTGTGGGAGAGTGAATTTCCATATATTCTGATAGAGTTTTCCAACAGATTTTTTTCTCAAGAATATTAACCGGGACATAGAGTTTGAAGAGAGAAATGGATATCTTACTAGATAATTGTTGTAATTCAGTGAAAATCCAATGTTAGATTGCATACGAGGTTTTAAGAAGAAAATTATCCTGTGACCATAAAGTTGCTAGGCCCCCGGAGTGCCCTGAGCACTAACAACCTTGCCTACGTTCTTCTTCCACTTTGACTTGCTGATAGATAAAAGAGTTTCCTCTTCTATCTTAGTTTCTTGGAGCAGGAGAATGTCAGAAGGTTCCATTTTAAGTAGGTCTTTAACCGCTTCAACCTTCAATGGATTCCCCAATCCCCTGAAGTTGCAAGAGATGGTTTGCATTATTTACCTGAGGAAGAGGGAGTTGCTCCTCCCTTTGGGGGTCTATTCCGCTTGCTTCTTCCAAATGACAATTCAATGGTATCCTAACTACCTTGTATCCTAATCCTCTCATCTTCCTCTTCTATGATCTCTTTAGGAGACTTTCTTCATGCCTTTTTTGTAAATTGCTCATCTTCTTCCGAGGAGCCAGAAGACTCAACTAGTTTCTTCTTAAGAGATTCTGCATAAGTGGGAGAAGTTGTAGTTCTTATGGGAGATAGATCTTGCATGATAGCATCTACATTAGGAGGTTCTAAGCACTCTCGTGCAGATTCCTATGGCCCTTGATTTGCTTAAGCCTCTTCATTATGAAATTCAGATTGTTGCATCTAACCTTCTTTGAGAATAGGAGAGTTCTGTTCATCCGCAGAAATTAACACCACAAAGGGATTTGAAGAGACAATGGAATTTACCTCTACCTTGTATTTTGGAGATTTAGTCACAGTAGGAATGAATCTATTTCCAGCATTTCCCCCTTTTACATTCACCTATTTAGATGTGCCTGCTTTTTGAGCTAGAGACCATTGGTTTGTATTTTCTTTTTCAGGTTCTTCAACTGATTTTTTTTTTTTTTTTTTTTGTAATTGCGAGCAAAATGGCCATATTCATGACATAAACGACACTTGAAATGGAGCTTCTCGTAATCAAGCTCCTGAATATGAGACCAATCGGCGACATTGATCTTTCCTTTATGCTCTGTCAACGTATTTTTCGAGCTTATTCCCGATGGCTTCCAATGATTCTGAATTCCAACGGTGGAGGGGAATATGGGGGAGCCTGACCCAGACAGGAATAGCTGACGGAACATCCTGAGTAAGGTCAAAATTTGGAGTCCAATTATTCAAGTAGAGTCCCTGAGGACCCATAAAATAAGGACCGTTCCAGAAAATAATATCACGATCGACTGTTGATTCAAACACAGAAATATAATAGCCTTTGCCAACAAAATGGTTACGAATTCCTTCAGATATCGGGTCTCCAATTTCGATGGACCCAACCTTCTGTAGCCTTTGGGGATGGCCACAACCCTGTAAATTGCCCTATTAGTCCATGTTCTGCTAGGTTCAAGAAAGTCCAACAAGGGTGTTCAACTAGAAGATCAACGGAAGGGATTTCTGTTTTCTTCACAAAGGTCTGCACCAATGGACTACCGTTCCTCTTCCCACACGAAGCAATGAGGCGTTTGAATGCATCAATCTTAGAAGGAAGAGGAGGGGGGGGGCTCCAACGGCCATTGGTAGCACGATCAATATGACCCTTTGTCAATGACAATAGAGCAAAAGACAGGCTCTAAAAAATATCACAAAACCAGGGAGAACAGACACAGTCTGATCTAGCAAAAAATGTAAACCAAGGTGAGCAACGTTCTTGCTAGTCCAGTGCTAGCTACTGCTCCAAGATCCAACATGAATACAGAGAGAGCAAACAACAAGCCTGCTCAACCAAAAATGATGAAGTACTCCAGAACCTGCAAAGTAAACGTCTCTGGTTCAGGAACTTCTCAAAGAAAGACAGAGAGATCGATCCTTCACCATAATTTTCATTAAAGGTCGACACGAAGTCTATCTATGCATCATAATTTTCATCTAGAAAAGGTCAACACGAAGTCTATCTATGCATCATAATTTTCATTAAAGTTTAATATTCTAATTTTATAGTTATTTGTTTGAGCTTAAGCTACGATTACAAAGGTTATTAAGTCATGATGCAGTTGTATTTTGTTTGAAGGATTTTCAATTATACTTATTTATAAAGAAAGGGTAGATACGGAAAATGAATCTATGTATGCATATTGGGATTTTAGCAAAAAAAAATTCTCAGCATTCATATTATATTACAGAGATAATTACACAAAATTACAAAGTAGTTGGGCCTCTTATTATGGGAAAACAACCTAGAGCATGAGTTTGCAGGCTTCTTTAGAGGAGAAAACAACTTGTTATTAGTATCAACCTTTCATAACTGTGATAAAGCCTAATGTTGTTCAAATCCAAAGAAACATAAAGGAAATCGACTACCATGGAACTTTAATCTAACTAGTCTCAGACTCAAAATAGAGATAAACACTATGTGACAAGTGGATCAGTGCATGACTGAGACGTGGGATAAATAGGCCTGTCCTCGACCTTGACATCGCATAGGTGTTCACGTTTGGTTCCGCTTGTGCCAACTTCAGAGCAAGTAGCTTCGTGCTTCATCTTCCCCTCCACAGTAGCCTGGGAATCCTGCTTGACGTTGTCGATTGTCTCCTTAACCTCTCCACCAACGTCATCATCCAAATTTTCATAAAAAAATCCCATGGATTCACCCATTAGTTTCTATGGTGGTGAACGAGGGCGAAGGCAGACGATAGAGAGCATCAATGTCCGCGCACCAGTTCAAGATGGCTTGAACTATGTCCAGAACCTCTAGAATTTGGGCTTGTCTATCCTCCTTCACTTCATTTAAGTCATTGTGTATGAGGAGAAGGGAGTTAGTCATTGTTGTAAGTTTCCCCGAAAGACCCTTGCCATCCATGTTTTGGTCAGGAGCATTACCTCCATGGCCTCTCCTACCTCGTCGACCATGACGGGCCATATCATTAGCACCCTCTGAGACCACCACGAGGTTCAAATTTGTCCAGTGTAAACGGATGGCAAGAATACCACAGTGTCGAGGAGAGCGAGTACCGGGAGCGGAGAAGAAATGAGCCTGGGAGCATGAGTGTATGCCATTAAATGACCATTGCTAGGATCGACATAGGATTTACTCCAACTGAGTTGTTCAGTCATATCAGCCTTGTTGTGAAGGGAGGAATTGATGGCGTGAGTCGTCCGCATATTCACATCCACCGCCCCACCCATCATCGGATGGCGCCTTTGATCCCTTGTCCCATCCGCATTAATGGTGCCATGATCACCATATAACACCCCATCCGGGATGTCCCAGTCCTTTTTAGCTAGAGCTTGGCAAGGAGTAGAAGAGGAAGTGTTGGTGATGGGGGGGCATAAATGATAACATCTGTCCTCTGTGGATTCAATACCTTCATTGGCAAGAAAATCCACCACCTTGTTGGTAGAACATTTAACATGAGAGGCGATGGTCGTGATTCTCGAGCCATGTACTAGATTTCCCATAGAGATAGGCAAGTGTTCTAGTCTCAACTGGTAGAGAGTTTAGCTGGGAATTTATCATTTTGAAGGTGACGTGGCATCTCTATCGAGATTTTTGAGTCACCTTCAACTATCAAACAAGAGAAGCATTGTTGGTGAGCTATCTTCAGGCCTGTGAACAAGGCCCAGAGCTCCACTGCATTGTTGGAGTCGACTCCAAGACCTTTGATGTAAGTTCTAAGGATCTCACCATTGTTTTCTGGAAGAACCATCCATATCCAAACTTTTTTGGATTTCCTTTGGAGGCACCTTTGAAATTTAGCTTTACGAGACCATTAGTCAATGCTTGCTAAGCTGAGGCACTAGTGGAAACAAGAGGGGGAGGTTTCAACATGCCTAGAAGGGGGGGGGGGGGGGGCAATCCATTGCTTTAGGATTGTAATTTCCTTTGCTTCACCTTCATAGTCATCCTTAGTCCACGGAAGGATAACAACTGAGTCCATTATGTGTCTTTTGATGAGATTCTAGATTTGTTGTTGAAGAAGATTTGAGCCTTTGAAGATTCTCTTGTTTCTTTATTTCCAAATTTCCCACGTGATGAATCCTAGAAGGAGCTTCCAAATTTTATTTAGGATGGGGTTCTTGAAAGCCTCGTGTCGGCAAATTATTTAGTATGCCTATGACATTCTACTTATGTCGATCCATTTATCTCATTGTAGCCACCATTCGAGCCCAAACCTATGACCTAAAGGTGTATTCATCTAGTAGATGGTTGATGGTATCACTACCCTGCTGACAAAGATGACGCCATAATGGCCCTATGAATCCACATTATTACAAATTGTCCCATATGAGCATGAAACCTCTTCCAATAAGCCATATAAAGGAGCTAATTTTGGGCCAGTAGCCATTATTCCAGATTCTATCCTAGACAGTGTCTTTGTCAAGTACTTTGTGCCCAATATTTAAAATGGTATACTTCCGATCTATGAAGTTGCCTAACGTGAAATATCCGCAGCACAATATGTCAGTTCCAGGCTTGGTTTTTACTCTACGTTGGCTGATATCCTCAATCCAAGGTTGGGTATTGATTTGCTCTAGAAGGTTCAACTCTTCCTTAGTTAGTTTCCAAGCTTGCTAGTGTCCTTACTCGTTCAGCCTTCTCCAGTACTATTGAACCAAGTGATCTTGAAAATTGGTTATGCCAAGCGTGATATCGTGTAACTCTTCCTTTGATTGAAGATGAGGGAGTTCGTGCCTAGAGTCTATCCACATGTGAGAAAATGCCCCATCACAGGTCTCCCAGAAGTAATGATTTCCAATGAGATTCTTATGCTACCAAGTAGCATTCAAGATCATAGCACCCAAATGTTGTTCATTGAACCTTGTTAAATCCCTTTCCTCAATATCTGTAGTATAATTAGCCCTCCAAAAATTTCCCAACTATCATTATGCCTCTTAATCCACCACCACCATGTTTTTGCACTTAGGACATGGTTAAGTATTTCAATATCCCTTACGCCTAATCCTCCAGTGCTCTTTGGTTTACATATAAATGATCATTCAATTAGAGCCCATTTCCTTTCCTATCCTACACTTGACGATAGGAAATTTATTTAAATACACAAGAGTTTTTTTAGAATCACCTTCGGGGCAGCCAAGGATAAGAAGAGATAAAGATGAATGGCCTGCCTGACCAACTTGAGCAAGACAATACAGATTGAAAGGTTAATACATGGAAGGTCCAAGATGAGAGACTCTTTTTTCAGGGAATAGAGGACATATTTTAAATAACAGTTTTGTAGAGCATTCTCAATTAGGGGTATACCAACGTACTTGGAAGGGAGGGATCTCCTAGTAAAGACCGAAAATCTAGCAATGTGTCTTTGGATTGTCAAGGAGGTATTAAAAAGGAAAAATTGGTATTTAGCTTTATTAATCGAGGTTCCAAAGGATTCACAAGAAGTCACAGAGGATAGCTTGAATGTGGCTAGCTTCCTGGACATATGGGAAACCCATCAAAAGGGTATCGTCTACAAATTGGTTGCGAGAGGGACGAGGATTCATACCAAGCAATGTAGACCAACAAGAGAGTTGTCACGTATGCCAGACTTGATTTTCCTACCAAGACCTTTTTCCATGAGGATAAAGAGGAAGGGTGAGAGGGGGGCCCATTTCCTGATTCCCCTTGAGGGGGCAAAGGTTTATGTGAGGGTACCCTTCAACATAATTGACAAGAAGGTAGAGGGTGTAAGATTTAAGATCCAGTTGATTGAATAGCTGCCAAAGCCAAATGATTTCATGACTTCTTGCATGTATTTCCAACTAAGTTTATCAAAAGCTTTATACAAATCCAACTTAATGAGCATACCTGGAGTGTACATAGTCCTAGAGAATGAACGATTTCATGGGCAAAGATGACACTATCTATTATTTTCCTCCCCTCAGCACATCATGTTTCCTTTGGAGACATAAGACATGGAAGAATGGATTTTAGACGGAGTGTTATGACCTTTGTGATGAGCTTGTATATGACATTGCAGGGTGCAATGGGTTTGTATTTTTTTTTGTCACTTGCCTTATAATCTTTCAGGATGAGTGACAGAAAGGTAACATTTAGGGCCAATAGGAAATCCTAAGAAGTTATGGAATCTTACACAATCTTCCAAACCTCTTCCTAGACCAAATACCAGCAGTGGTGGAAGAAAATTGTTGTGAAGTCGTCTAGACCTAGTGATTTTCCCAACGCCATTTATTTCATTGCATAATCAACTTCCTCTCGAGAGATTGACCTCTTCAAGATGTCATTCTGATAGTTAGTGACCAGGCAGGGAATATGCTGGGTAACACTATTGATGGCTTCCCCTTTGTCATTGTCATGGTCCGTCATGAGGTCTTTGTGGAATGCAATCAACTCCTTTTCAATGTCTTTTTTAGAAGTAACCAAATCCTTTTGCATAGTTCTCTGATTGTTGATGTGGTTGGTGTGCCTGCGTTGAATGGTGGATTGGTGGAAAAACTTGGTGTTTCGCTCCCTCTCTTTAAGCCATTGAACCCTGTATTCTTGCTTCCATAGGATTTATTCTTGGGCATTGTGTTTCACTATTTGTTGATTAATGGATCATTCCTTGTCTTCTAGCTCTAGGATATGTCCCAGGAAGATTATGTCTTTTTGAGTTTGCTTCATCTAATCATCCAAATCTCCTTGAGCTTGGAATATTTTACCAAAGGTGGTTTTGTTCGAATGCCTGAGCTTGTTTTTTAAGTTATAGAGCTTCCGTTGAAAGCAGTATAGAGAGAGCCCATATGGATGGTTGACTCCTCCCACTATCCTTGGTAGTTCTCTTGAAACTGCTTGTTGGATAGAAAAAAATCTTTCGAACTGGAAGGGTCTGTGTAGGATTGGGCCTCCTACATCCTCCGAAAGACTAATGGGCCAATGATCCAATCCAGCGAGGGGTAAAGTAGTTGAATCAAGAGCCGCTCCAGACATGAAGAGAGTGTCGTTGACCAAAAACTTATCTAATATAGAGGCCACAAATTGGGATCCCAAGTGTTGATTGCTCAAGGTGTGGAGCCCATTAGTAGGATTTATATCAGCGAGCTACAAGTCTGTTGTGAGATTAGTAAAGGACTCACTGTCTATGTCAAGTCGTCGAATGCCACCCTGTTTTTCATCGAGGGGAGTGATAATGTTGAAGTCTCCCCCAAGGATCCAACATTGGTCATCCAACATGTCCTTCAAGTATTGCATGATCTGAAGAAAAGCAAATTTTGTTAGGAAGAAGTTGGGTCTGTAGACATCTGTGAGGACTCCACAAACTCTGTTTTTTAGACTTTTGAAGTTGATCGATATCATCTACTGATTTGAGAAGGTTGAGTAGATATTTATTGAGTTAGGATTCCAGAGAATGGATAGTCCTCCTGCATTACCCCTAGCATATGTTGCTACCATGTCGATGTTTCTCTAGTATCTAGGTAGAATTCGACAGGGCTTCCTCCTCTATGCATTTGGTTTCTTACAAGAGAAGAATATTCATTTGTTCCTCGATGATCATTTTCCATAGGAGTCTTTGCTTTCTCCTACTGTTTATGCCTTTGATATTCCGAGATTGTATCTTCGCTAGGTTAACTACTTAGAGGAGATGGGGGAGAATGTGCATGTAAGCACTTCCATTTGACCCGAATTAACCATTATATGACCAAATTCCTCTATCAGCTACTTCGTGGGTTTTCTTAATTTCATTTTATCATGCTTGTTATTTTTCTTGGTACAGTTACTGGGGTCGTGATCAACAATTTCAAGGTTTAGTTTAACGTGTGTTGTTTCCCCATCCTGGGATATGAGAAAGACTTTGTGGACTTTTGATAACCACTCCATTAGAACTGTTGAGTAATCTCGCTTTCTGCAAGCGTCCATGATATTTTCCAAATTGATTCCTACCAACTCATTCTCATCGTATTCTAACTCTAGGTCGACACCATCCTCCATGTGGATGTCCTCCCAAATTTGAGAGGGGGAGGACACCGACCAAGTCTTCATCATGCGTTGAGAGACATATTTCTCCTTGTACTGCATGTGATATGTTGAGATAAACACGAATTCTAGCATAAGAAGTGTAACGACCTATTCTAGTAGCTTCAGATATTTTGACAAACTTACCCAAACTATTTTCTATACCTTTAAACATTTTTGGTAGCCAGAATTCCAACAACAGAGAATAAAGTCAGATCCATACCGAGGCTTAGGTGAAATCTTCCTTGTTTGGATTGAACTTTTTCGTCCAATCCCACAAAAATAGGTCTGTTGAGTTGTAGAAGTATGGGTCATTTTCAAAAACTCAATCCCGGTCCTCTAGGTTATGGAATGTTGTCATAAAAAAGCCTTTGGATCCTAGGCACAAGTTGTAACGGCCCTTAGGTTTCCACCACGAATTGATCTAGTAGATCAAGTCACGATTAGAGGGCCACATACCCAAGAATTTACCTATTAAGGCACGATCTTTCATATATTGTTTATATCCTTCACAACGTTTAGATATTATCTCGTATCTGGGCATTTCCATCGTCTAGGGTATGCATTTTATTGGTTCCCATGCACGTGCCACCTTTGGATGCGAGGTAGAGTCCCCTTTTTCTCCCTCCTTGCCTTTTCCTTTGTCTAGATTTGTCTTAGTTGTCCCAGGATTGGGGCCACTGTTCTTTGGTTTCCATTGTGGCCTACTACCCAAACGGGGGGTGGAAGATTTGTGATCGAACACATCACAGTAAGAATGGGGAGAAGGAATCCCTTCTCCCCCCACGCTCACCATTGAAGAGCCCTTACAATAGGTGCTAATAGCGATGGTGACACTTATCTGTGTTAAGAAAACCTACAACAAACTTCTAACCCTCATCAAAATCGTTCAAACCCTAAACGTGCAAATCACTTCTCATCAATATCTTAACAACTATTGTAAATGTTGATTATTTTCTATGTTTTTTTGAAATTATTGATTATCAAAGCATCTTAATTCATTGCTTCATGTGTCATAATTTTCTATTATCACATTAAACATATAAATATATTATTAATTTATATGATATTAACAAACATAAATATATTTATGTATTTTTCCACATTACAAATACTAACACTAAAGAAAATTTGAGTCTTGTGACACAGAACAAAGACTTTATCGATTAGTCATTATGTAATATCTTATACTAATTATGCGCTCATTTACTCATGCAAATTTAAATGACAAATACCATAGTTATAGAGATTTATAGAGTATGTTAATTTAAATAAATAATAAATACGAAGAAAATGGTTTATATATTGTGTTAATGTAGTGTAAGATTTAAACAATCAAAATTTTGGTTGGATTCACGGAGTCTACGAGAGTGAGTAAATAAAGGATTTACAAGTACCAAAAGAATATTTGAGTTTAGTTAAATTTAGGAAATATCTAATAAAATTGTAAGAAAAAAAGTCTTTATGTTCATGAAAGATTTAGTTAGTGTAGCATATAACTTAGAAAAGATGAAAAACTGTGTTCATGAAAGATTTAGTTAGTATAGTGTATAACCTAGAAAAGATGTTCATGAAAGATTTAGTTAGTGTAGCTTATAACCTAGAAAAGATGAAAAACTATGTTCATGAATGATTTAGTTAATGTAGCATATAACCTAGAAAAGATGAAAAACTATGTTCATGAAAGATTTAGTTAGTGTAGCATATAACCTAGAAAAGATGAAAAACTTTAATTATGAAGAGGGATATAGTACTTAAGACAAAACCATTTAAGAGCCTATTGAAATTGGAGTGGCAATATTTTTTAGACATCTAATTTACGTAGAATTATTAGAAATTAATTTGTATTAATGAATTTTTTTTATGATTGTGATAGTTAAAGTATATTTGAGTTTTATTTGTTATATATGTATTTAAGTTTAAAGTATTTTTTTAGCATGTTAATTATTTGGAAGTACAAAGTTATGTGATGTTGTTTTATATGTAAGATGTGTTTTATTTTGCAATGAATTAGTTAGAATTTCAAATTAGTTAAACTTTAAGAGTATTAACAATATTGATATAAGAAGGTGAACTGTTTTATAAATTTAATTTTTTTAAATTTGTTATCATGTAAATCTAACTATACAATTTTAATTAAAATTATGATTTTAAATACATAAAACAATTATAAAATTACATCTTAAATACATAAAATTATTATTTTAATATAAAGATAAAAATCAATATCTTCAAATACTTTTATTATAATCAAATTAAACAATCTTAACCTTTAATAAATAAAATTTAACAAATTAAAAAATTAATTTTCAATTTGTGTAAGTTAAAATAACTAATATTTGAAAAGCTATTTATTTAATATTATCATACACTATAAACCATAAATAACTTTACATTCAAACGATACAAAGAATACCTTTTAAAACATTTTGTTGTACGTTAAAGATGATAGAATGAAAATGTTCCAAAGTTGCTTTGATAACACGCAACGTGCCGAAAATAAAGACAAGTATGCATTTTTTTTTCCAAATTTTTTTTTATGGCTTACATTAATATTAAAAATCATGGCCATCCAATTACTATGCTTCACACTTAACATCACTTTCAATATCTCTATTTCATAATAATAATAATTAAAATCATAGTTAATGATACTTATTTCCATATTATTCATAACATTAACGTTATCAATTACATTGAATAATTAACACTTTAGAGTTGACATTTATTATTTTAATAACTCACATAGATTGAGCGAATATTGCAATGTCCCCACTTGATTTGATCTTACGAAGGGCATCGAAATATCTCTTTGAAATAATGTTGTTTAAGTTCACATTTTTTATATTTACATAGAAAAAACCAGCTTTATATTTATAAAATTGTGTCATAAAATAAATGACATTGCCTACACACATAAACCAGAGTATTATATTGGTTTCTTTCAACACAGTCCTTTAGATGACTTACAAAAATGGTATCAAAAATATTGTCATTGTAATCTGTCCAAAAATCAAACTATCACTAGATATAAACTATTAGTCATAGTTTCATCTATATACATACACATTAAACTTAGCACTTATAGAAGAGGCTGCAAAATATACTGACCAAATAGTAAAGAAAAGAGGATAAGTAGAGATAAATAGTACCAGAGTCCACCAAACGACCCTCTATGATTTCCTCCCAGACAATCTTTCCATCCCCCAGACCAATAGCCCGCTTAAAGAGGGCATCAGCCAGGGAATTAAACTCCATATAAATATGATGGAAATGGAGAATATTGAAGAGACCAAAGAGTCCCTTCACACGACTTTGCGAATGATCAAGTTCTATAGTATGAACATTGTGAATCCCTAATGCCCAATCCACAATAGCCCTAGAATCACCCATCACCTGCAATTCAAAAATGTGTCTTTTACTGGCAAAAATCATAGTCCCCATAGAGCAAGAAGCTCAGATCTAGTGTTATTACCACATCCAACGTCCATACGAAGCTAAAATGTACGATTAAGATCCAGCTTGATAAGCATGCCCGCTCCACAAAGACCGTCCTTCTCAGCTCCATCAAAAAATCCTACCACAACATCATTTGTGTCCGGAGGGAGACAAATGGTCCTTTGAACTGTCTTTTTCACAAAAGTTTCAAGTATCATCGAATACAAACAAACCTTAGAGAGTATTCGAGTATGCATCATTGGGATGTTTTGAAATATGTAATCATTCCTAGCCCGCTAGACTTCCCACATGAAGATCAATGGGACTTCAGGTGGCAAATGTAGCTTTGAAACCCAATTCTTTAGATTGTCTGCAATGTTGGAGATATCCCACTACCACAGACAGTTGTGGCCAATGTAAAGAATCTGCCCAAACTGCTGAAATAAAACACAATTCCCAAATAAGTCCTTCATCATCTCCAGAGCCATGTGACATAAAACACAGCAACCAGGACCAATGCAACCATGGCGCTACAAGGAATCCCATGTGAAAATCTTGTGATTGATACTTAACCAATAGAAGTATTTGATCTTGCATAGGATCTTCAGTTTCCACAGAGCCATGTGCCGCCAAAGACATTCAGGACCCCTATGATGTTCTAACACTTCAAGATAGGCTAAATTAGCATTCACCACACTCGTATGCTTGTTGGCCGCCCGTACTAACAAATCAATATTCAAAGATAAGATGATACCTAGACCATAAAAACTAGTAATATAAGACCCCCATTCAATAGCCAGATCACCAAATAGACCAAGCTCCTTCGACGACAACCACTTAAGATCCAAATTATCCCTAGCAACATAAATTTGTTTCAGCACCACCAAGTTTCTTTGACGTAACTGGACCATAAGTGCTTGGGATAATCGATACTTTCTATTGCCTAGAATCGGATCCAATCTGATACATATGAGACTACCTCTTCCAACCTGCCAACTTAAATCATGAATAATATATGGAAATGTTGCCATTAGACTACACTAGACCGCTGAAGATGAGGACGTCTTAAAATTAGCTCTTTAAAACCATAAATCCAAAGGAAGTCTGCATAAGTACTTGGATTTGATAATAGTCCCCCATAAACTAGTATTTGTAAATGCTCTCCAACGGCTCTTGGCACACAATGAGAGGTTCAAACAACTCAATTTTTTGATCCCCCAACAACCCTATGCTTTAGGATTCGAGAGGGACTCCCAGCCTTCCAAATGAAACTTTTTACGGCCAATGGTACATGTCCATACGAAGTGAAACATCATCCTACGAAGAGTCGATAGTATCATTGTAGGAAGATAGTAAAGTGAGAACCAATATACAGGAATAGATTGCAAAACCGACATAACCAGAGTAACTCTATCCCTGAGGGATAGCCATCTAGGAATTCAATGATTGAAACTACCTTGAAATTTTTTGAGGATCCATGACCAGTCCTTAATCAGATAGTTGTTAGGATTAAGTTCAAAACCTAGATATGAGAAGCCCTCATCCAGATTCTTCCAATTATACAGAAATAGCAGGGCAATCACATCAATTAACTCTTTTCCTTGATGAAATGACTAAAAATTGACTTACAGACACTAATAGACATCCCCGATGCCCCACAAAATGTATCAACCAGAGACTTAATATGGAACCATTCCATAATACTCCCATCACCAAAAATCATAACGTCATCCACAAATATAGTATGTGTAAGATAGATGGAGCCAATCACCTTAATGCCTTTAATAATTTTTGTCACCTTTTCCTGAGCCAACATCCTACTAAGTCCCTCAATGATTAGTAGAAAAAGGTAAGGCGATAAAGGGCAACCTTGTCGGATACCCCGGGAGCCCTTAAATAAACCAATATTCAATAGTCAACCATAGTGAAAAATCAACCAATATTCAATAGTCAACCATAGTCGAAATTCAACCAATAATAAATGAAAAATTGACCAATAGTCAACCATGGTTGACATAGTAAAAATCATAGCCAACTAATAGTAAAAAAGTCAATCATAATCAAAAGTCAACCATAGTCAAACAAGTTCAACCATGTTCAAATAATGCTTATAATGCTTCAACGTGGAAAATCATTGTCAACTATCATCTAACACAATCAAACAATATTGAACCATGGGCACCTGTAGTCAATAGTGGTCAAGCATGGATAAACATTGTTAAACATCGTGAAACATAGCCATGGTCAACCATGGTATTATTTGTGGTCAAGCATGTAAGACATGCACTCTTTCGGTCAACTAAAATCAACCATAATCATACATGATCCACCATAGTCAACCAATATACATCTTCTCAGCATTATCAACCATGGTCAAACCATAATTAACCATGGTTATTATCTTTTTATTATTGACATTTTAATATTTAATTAATTTTTAACATTATTAAATTATATATATATATAACAAAAACATATAATATTTGGTTTAAAGAAAAAATCCAAGTTTGAAAGAGCAATTTCCAAATCAGCCATATACAATCAACGAGGAATAACATCTACAAGACGGTCAGAGAATAAGCAATTTCTTACAAAAAAGAGAAGAACTCCAAGGTAATCACACTTAAAGAATTGGTTGAAATTCACTAGGTTCTCCATTGAGGCTGAGATGACCTTATGCCAGCAAGCAAGCCTTGTTAGCCATAGAATCTTCCCTTCTATTTAAATTCCGCAAAATATGAAAGGAATCGACCTTTTCGAACTTTGTTATTGAAATTTGAATTCTCTTCAGAATTTTATTCAAGACTGAGTTGTTAAAGTGACCTTCCGAATTTAGCAATTTAATCAACAGTTCTGAATCCCCATAAATTTGGATTGACTGAAACCCGGCCTCCTTTGCAATTTGGCATGCCTTGAGGAGACTATAGCATTCTGCCTTATTATTTAACATTATTACAAGCCCCCAATTGAAGCATGATTCAATTTGTCGATCAGGCGAGATTAACAGCACCCCAACTCCGGATGTCCTAGGATTTCCCTTGCACGCACAATAAAAAAAAATACACGCAGAAGAGCACTTCTTCTAGATGTCTGCAAATTTTGCCTCAGAGCATCGAATTCTCCACGATGGGATGCAACACTGTTTGAAGGAGTTCAATTTATGGTTTCCCATTGTGCAATTTCCAAGCCACACGTTGACCTCACCTAGCAAAATTGACAGAAAAAAAGAATTGCAAACATATTCTGATATGAGAAATTTAATTTTATTTGCAACCTATATAGGAGTCATTTGCTTATCGTTGAAGATCCCATCATTCCTAGCTAACCACAACTTTCACCATATGCAATTTGGGACTATCTGCCAGAGCTTTTTCCATTCCATGTTTTTGGCATTGACTTCTGAATTCCATTCTTACTAGGGAATCCTCTCATGCCAGGAGGAGAAGAGATCTACTACAAAGATTTGATAAGGAGCAGAGACAGAGAGGCCGTAGAGGACCAACTCCCACACCTGACGAGAAAAATCGCATTCAATGAATAAGTGATCAAACATTTCACTAACAATGTTATAGAGACAGCAACGATACAGTCCATGGAACCCACACTTGCCTAAATTTTGTCCTATTAGTACCCTTCTGTGCATAAGCAACCTGGTGAAAAAATTCACCTTGGGAAGGCATAAAGAGGACCAAACCAATTTCCAGATCACTGGAGCTAATCTTGGAGCAAGGGGTGTCTAAAGTGCAGAGAAACCACGAGCTGCTGAGTATTTTCCCGAACAGCCCCACCCCCATTCATCTTTAGAGAAACGGTTTACTAGAGCAAGACCTGATAAGGATAAAATCAGCAAGTTATGTTGATGAATAAGGTGCTCCAGGATCTCAGGAAGAGTCCATCCGACCCAATTCCCATCACTGTCCCAATTACAAATATCCGCCAATCTGAGAAAACCTTTGTTGATTAGCCAAGTCTTGATCTCACACATCGATTTAATAGAGGATAGAGGCGGATTTCCTAAAATTTTATCTTCCCACAAAAATGTCCTTTTCCCACTACCAGGATTTCTATAAAGGTGATGGTGGATATTATCTATTCCTCTTCTGCATAGATTCCAAATTGCAGTTCCTGTAGGGGTGGTAGTAGTTTTTATATTTTGCAGTGGACCTCCCTTGAGAGATTTTCTCCTAAATATCTTGCTAACAGGATTATTTTTATCTGCATACAACTGCTAGATAAGCTTTCCTCCCCATGCCAAGTTTGCCAATTCAGGGTTTCGTATTTGCAAACCACCCTCCGAAGTAGGTATTTTGAGTATTTCCCAACTAACCAAATGCATCTTCTTTTGATTACCTTTTCCACCCTCCCAAAGAAAATCTTGAAGGAGTTTGGAGATTTGGCCTGTAATGGACTTAGGAGCAAGGAGCAGAGAAAATTAAAATATGGGGAGAGCTGAGAGGATAGCCTTCATCAATATCAACTTACCAGCCTTGGTTAGCCACTGAGCACCCTGGGAAACAAATTTTTTATTTAAGTTTACAAAGCACATCCAGCGACAATGAAGGAGGGCTAGGACCCAAGGTTAAGGGAAGACCCAAACAATTGATCTGATCCCACTTAACAAAATCGAGGAATCCCAAAGAGTGAGAAATTCTAAGAAGAGACAGTTGATCAACGTTCCAACCATAAACAAAACTCTTGCTTTTGTTAATCAAAGCTCCTGAAGTCAAGCAGAAATTTTGAAGAATTACATTGAATGCCCGAGCAATAATTAGAGATGCCCCTCCCAATAAGAGATAATCATCAACAAAAAGGGTGTGGTTAACATGATCCACACCATTTGCAATCTTAATACCATGGAGAGAACCGACAACCAGTTCAGCTGAAAGTTTTCTACTTAAAGCTTCTGCCATCAAAATATATAGAAACGGAGACATGGGACACCCTTGACAAAGACCTCTTGTAGCTTGAAAGAAATATGTTGGTCTACCATTAACTAGAGGCGCTATCCGGGGCCTATTAGTGCCAACTTTTATCAGGCGAACAAAATCTGCGCTAACGCCAAAAGAGATGAGAACATGATAGAGGAAGGACAGCTTGACCCGGTCAAATGTGTTTTTCATATCTAACTTGATGAGCATGCCTTTTTCTTTCCTTTGAAAGCTGGAGTGAAGGGCTTCCTGAACTTGAATCACATTATCTATCAAATGTCTTCCTTTAATGAACCCCCCCTGAAGAGGAGAAATTAAAGATCCTAACAGAGGTTTCAATCAATTAGCTAAAAGTTTGGCCAAGATTTTATAAGAATCATTACAAAGAGACATGGGTCAAAATCTATCAAAAGATGCAAGGTTGACTTACTTTGGAATCAAGGCAGGGAAGGTAGAGTTTGTGCTCCCTACCACTCTGGATTTTTTAAGAAAGGCTAAGATCATCTGAAGGAGGTAAAATTTAATAATGTTCCAACAAACTTTGTAGAAGTGGATAGAGAACCCGTTCGGTTCGGGGGCTTTTTTCGGCTCCATAACCCAAATAACATCTACAACTTCTTTTTCGGATAAGGGTTTCTCTAGTTCAACATTATCCTCATAACTGACGAATGAAGGAATGCTGGATAGAAAAGAAACATTCAATATTTCATTTGAAATACCATCCTCCTGAAACAGATGCTGGAAATGTGTATTAGCATCTTGTTATAACAACTTTTGACCTTTGATAATAACACCATCATTTGTGCAAATTTCAGATATATGATTAAGAGAGAGACTAGACCTACATTGCCGGTGAAAAAATGCAGAGTTTTTATCCCCAGCATGTAACCATAGACTAAGGGATTTAAGCCACAGATGTTCTTCCTCTTGTCAGAAGGAGAGGAAAGAGGTAGGTTGCGCTGCCTGCTCAACAACTAACTGTGACTTGGAAATTTCGTCGTTTTCCATGCTAAGTCGAAACTCAGCCAAGGCCTGAACTGATGCTTCCCTACATCTCGTTGGATTTGAAAAAGGATTTTTAATCCACCTTTTCAAACCTATTTTTGTGAGCTTTAATTTTGTTCCCAGACAAGGCTGGGAGAGCCTTCAATAAATTGAGACCAAACTTGAGATACAATGTCCTAGAATCCATGCCTTCCGATCCAAAGTGTATTGAACCGAAACGGGATAGGTCCAAGGTTTTCCTCTTTTCTAGCTGGAGAGAAATTGGATGGTGATCGGATCTAAGCTTTGGAAATATTTTTGAAGAGATAATAACATTTCCATCCATCAACGAGCTTTGGACAAGTAACCTGTCCAATCGTGCAGAAATACGGGACAAACCCACTCTGTTGTTAGTCCAGGTAAAGCACCCTTTCTTGGGCTTGAAATCGAGGAGATCTCTAGATTGGATTAAGGAGTACACGACCTCCTGAAGAGGGTCCTTTCCCCTAATACCTCCACATTTTTCCTTAGGATCGAGGATAATATTAAGATCCCCAACCACTATTATATTTGTGGGAGAGTGAATTTCCATATATTCTGATAGAGTTTTCCAACATATTTTTTTCTCAATAATATGAACTGGGACATAGAGATTGAAGAGAGAAATCATAAATGGATATCTTACTAGATAATTGTTGTCATTCAGTGAAAATCTAGTGTTGGATTGCACACAAGGTTTTAAGTAGAAATTTATCCTGTGACCATAAAGTTGCTAGACCCCGGAAGTGCCCTGAGCACTAACAACCTTGCCTATGTTCTTGTTCCACTTTGACTTGTTGATAGATAAAAGAGGTTCCGCTTCTATCTTAGTTTCTTGGAGCAGGAGAATGTCAAAAGGTTCCATTTTAAGTAGGTCTTTAACCGCTTCAACCTTCAATGGATTCCCCAATCCCCTGAAGTTGCAAGAGATGGTCTGCATTATTTACCCAAGGAAGAGGGAGTTTCTCCTCCCTTTGGGGGTCTATTCCGCTTGCTTCTTCCAAATGACAATTCAATGGTATCCTGACTACCTTGTATCCTAATCCTCTCATCTTCTTCTTCTATGATCTCTTTATGGAACTTTCTTCCTGCCTTTTTTGTGAATTGCCCATCTTCTTCCAAGGAGTCAGAAGACTCAACTAGTTTCTTCTTAAGAGATTATGCATAAGTGGGAGAAGTTGTAGTTCTTATGGGAGATGGATCTTGCATGATAGCATCTACATTGGGAGGTTCCAAGCACTCTCGTGCAGATTCCTATGGCCCTCGATTTGCTTCACCCTCTTCATTATGAAATTTAGATTGTTGCATTTCACATTCTTAGAGAATAGGAGAGTTCTGTTCATCCGCAGAACTTAACACCACAAAGGGATTTGAAGAGACAATGGAATTTACCTCTACCTGGTATTTTGGAGATTTAGTCACAGTAGGAATGAATCCATTTCCAGCATTTCCCCCTTTTACCTTCACCTTTTTAGATGTGCCTGTTTTTTGAGCTAGAGACCATTAGTTTGTATTTTCTTTTTCAGGTTCTTCAACTGATTTTTTTTTGTAATTGTGAGGAAAATGGCCATATTCATGACAGAAACGACACTTGAAATGTAGCTTCTCATAATCAAGCTCCTGAATATGAGACCAATCAGCATCATTGAGCTTTATTGCCTCAGGAAGCCCAATCTCCAAGTCGACTTCAACACAAATTTGAGCGCATGAATATTGATCTTTCCTTTTATGCTATGTTAATGTATTTTTTGTGCTTATTCCCGATGGCTTCCAATGATTCTGAATTCCAGTAGTGGAGGGGAAGATGGGGGAGCCTGACTTAGAAAGGAATAGCTGACGGAACATCCTGAGTCGGGTCAAAATCTGGAGTCCACTTATTCAAGTAGAGCCCCTAAGGACCCATAAAATAAGGACAGTTTCATAGAATAATATCACAATCACCTGCTTATTCAAACACAAAAACGTAATAGCCTTTGCAAACAAAATGGTTACGAATTCCTTCAGAGACCAGGGGTCTCCAATTTCAATGGACCCAGCCTTCTATAGCCTTTGGGGATGGCCAAAACCCTGTAAATTGACCAATTAGTCCACGTTCTGCTAGGTTCAAGACAGTCCGGCAAGGGCGTTCAACTGAAAGATCAATGGAAGGGATTTCCATTTTCTTCACAAAGGTTTGCACCGATGGACTACCCTTCCTACTCCCGCACGAAGCAATGAGGTGTTTAAATGCATCAATCTTAGGAGGGAGAGGAGGGGGGGACCCCCTCCAAAGGCCATTGGTAGCATGATTAGTATGACCCTCTGTCAATGACAATAGAGCAAAAGACAAGGTCTAAAAAATATCACGAAACCAAGGAGAACAGACACAGTCTAATCCAGCAAAAAATACAAACCAAGGTGAGCAACGTTCTTGCTAGTCCAGTGCCAGCTACTGCTCCAAGATCCAACGTGAAAATGGAGAGAGCAAACAACAAGCCTGCTCAACCAAAAATGATGAAGAACTCCGGAACCTACAAAGTAAATGTCTATGGTTCAGGAACTTCTCAAAGAAAGACAGAGAGATCGATCCTCCACCAAAAAGCTGGGGATGACTCTAGATTCAAAGAGAACGATCTTCCACCAAAAGGGTGACTCCAAAATGGAAAACCAACATAAATCCGACCTCCAAAAAATTGAGAGCTGAAGACACTAGACTGCTGGAAAAAAAATTTAAACAACTTCTTGGAGCGAAAAATCCATTGCAATGTTTTAAATTCACACCATTATTATTTATATATTAAAACCAATGTTTAATGTTAATATAATTAAAAATATCAGTACAGTTTTATGTAATATTGGGAAAAAGCATAGTCAACCAATTGTCAACAATAGTCAACAATAAACAACCATTTCTAATCATTTCCAACCATGGTTGACAAAGTCAACCAATGCTCAACCATAGGCAATCAATAGTAATCCATACTCAACCATGTTTACACAGTAAAAACCATAGTCAACCATATGTCAACAAGTCGGCCATACTCAACCATGGTTTACACAGTAAAAACCATAGTCAACCATATGTCAACAAGTCGGCCATAATCAACCATATGCAACTAATAATTAAAAGTCAACCAATAGTCAATAGTCAACCAGTAATCAATTACACTATATAGTCAACCATAGCCAAAAGTGAATCCAAAATTCGAGCTATGGTGAACAAAACTCAGACACAGTTAGCCATGGTTTAAGGTCAACCATAATAAATAGTCAAAATTCAACCATAGTCAATGACGATTGTCATATAAAAACCATAGCAAACCAATATTTGACCATAGTCAAAAGTCAACCATAGTAAACCATTTCATACTTTGCCAAAAATGGTCAATCGACAATTATGGCCAGACAAATTCAACCATAAGAGAATGAAGATTTCCATAGTTCATTATATCTGGAGTTCGCTTCTGGATTTACCTATGTGTGAATTCAAGAATTTGATATTTTGAATGGACACTCCAACCATCTTCAGGGAACCCAATGAATCTTAGAACAAATAAAAAAATTCAACTTTGGCCAATAATGTGAAACCATGCTAAACCATAGTCACCCATGGCCAATAATGGTCAAACATTTCCATCCATTGTTAAACATAATCAATTGTTGAAAAACTTATTTAACCAGATTGAATTGTGGCCAACAAAATTCAAACGTGGTTAACAATGTTCAAGCGCATTCAACCAAGTTCAACCATATTATTATTATCCATTGTCATACACGGCAAGATATGCGCTCTTTTGGTCAACCATAATCATACATGATCCTTCAAAGTCAACCAATATATATATTTCCAACATGGTCAACCGTGGTTATACCATAATCAACCAACCATTGTTAAACCGTAATCAACAATGGTTATTATTTTTAACTATTGACATTTTAATATATAAATTAATTTTTAATAATATTAAATTATTAATATTGATATAACCAAATATTAATGTTACTATATTAGAATATTTAACCAAATAAATTATGCCACATTGGAACCTAATCTTTTACAATGTTAGTAATGTGACATAACTATTAAGAGACATAACCACCTGCATGAGTTATCTTAAATGAATATCAAAGAACTATCCATTAGGGACCATAGCCACCAACATAACCTAGAATTTTGAAATGAAGCATATCCCTTCAAGATCATGATTAAAAATGGGGCATAACTATCATTGTAATGTCCCCTTTTTGGAATTTTATTAAAATGCCCAATTTTCTTATTTTTTCACAATTTTGGCTCTTGACTAGTTTTGATGTCTAGACCTCCAAATTGACCCAAATGCTTACAAATTTTCTCTGAAGGTACATGAATGATAATATAAATTAAATATCATTCTCATGTATGTTTTGTGACCTCCCAATTACTTCTTCAAACTTGTTTAATGTTCTGTTCAAAGTAGGAGTCTTTACTAGAAAATTGGGGCTCCAATTTCCCCTGGGTAATTGTCGGAAATGGATTCACAAATGATCCCAAAGTCACTTGAATTTATGAACAAAGGATGGGTATGTGTAAGTTAACTTTTCAAAGTCTCATATGCACCATGTTTCAGTTTATATAGGCTGTTATGGATCTTTCCAAAACAACTCCCAAGTCACAATTTCGAACCTTGGGGAAAATGCACCAAATCTTCTCCCAATGCAATGAAAATGAGTAAAATGGATTCCAATGCTTAAGTACTGAACATGATAATTGACATATACATTAATTATAGTCCATCCATCATACATTTATCAGAGATATAGTCCTCCATTCGAAATAATAAGCACTACCATGGCATATATCAAAACGGAGTGGAAATGGTCATTGTTTGCTCATTAAAAGTCATCTTGACATACAAATATTGGGAATTACGACTTGAAACTTTATGAGAATGAATAATAAATAATATTTAACTGATTACATTCAGAAATGGACAATGAAAGGCTCTCCCAATTCGAAATCATCAGCATTACAATGGTTCACAACAAGATAGTGGGGAAATGACACTATTTCTTCATTGTTCAACATTTTTACATGAATTATTTTGGGTATTTTGACTTGAGATTATTCTAAACATGAAATACAGAGCATATAATTCAGAACATAAGATAATGAGCATTAGAATCTTCCCCAAAGAGATCAATAGCTCACCCAAAGCGCAATCCCTCCATTGGCATGAATATGGTGTGAAAACTAGAAATAGTTGAGAGAGAGTGCTGCAATAGAAGAATCCACATGCTTTCCTATAGATTACACCTACAAATAAGACTCCATTAAAGCTCCATGAAATACCTAATTGGTCTTTCCAAACACCAACTAGGATGGGAATCTTTCACCCTCGAAATTGGCTTATGCAAGAAAACTAGTCACCCATTCACTCTCACAATTCACAAATAACAATTTCACAGATGAGCAAAAGCTTCTTCTCATGGCTGATCCCTATATTTTATAAAAATTATTGGTATTCTAAGGTTCCAAATCCATCCATAAACCAAAGCCAAGTCGAATTGGTGTGGCTGCTCATGTTATGCCATGTGGCCTCTCTCTTTACCTTCGCTCTTCTCCCAAATTTGAGTAGGAGCCTCTTGGCCTTCTCCAACTCCCAATTTCGTCCTCCAAGATGGTCTATTCAGGCCTGACATGTTATTATGTCAGCCTTTAGATCTGAATTGGGTCATAGCTGTCATAGAATCTCCATCATTGGTGTCACAGCTGTCATAAATGTAAGGGGAATCTAGCCAAGTGTCCATGAAACTCCCATTTGGCTCTTCCTCTCCCATGTAAGTTACAATTCATCCCAAATTTGATCTATGAAGTATATGGACAAGTATATTAACATTATAATCCATACAAAAACATTAGACTTCCCATATATTCAAATTTTCAAGAGAAAGATACCATTTAACATAGGAATTCTAGCTAGTGTGGCCCCATAGTCTCCATGTGTCTTCATGCTCTATTGCCACTTCCATTTTCTCTTGTATTTATTTAATACGATCAATTATTAAATATTTATCCCCCTAATAATGTATAAACATCATTTATTATCCCCCTTATTCCAAATCTCAAAGCTTCCACCCCCAACCTAGGAAATTAGTGATTTTCCTCCTTGGCAATTATTTGACTTTTAGCATCCCTTTGACAACTTTCATGAATATGGAAAATGTGATTTGGCCATTGTGACCCAATGCCAAATTTGTGACATTACAAATCCTCCCTTCCCAATATTGCTTGTCCTCAAGCAATTTCAAACATGGTTGTTGAAGAACCTACTTTCTGTATGATTCTTTGAAGTTGCCACTAAGCTTCCCACTTTGAGTCTTTGAGATTCCATGAAGATTTCATAGAGGAACCACGATGCTTGCTGCTGCACTAATTTGATTAACATCACCTTATTAAGTGGGGAATCCATCTCCCATACTGCTTGTTTCCCAAAGAATTTCGAGTCAATCGGACTAAAAACCATACCAAGGTCCCATTGCTTGCATTGCACTCCAATAATTAAGAGTTCTCTCCAACCCATACCATTTGAAAAGAAAATTCCTGGATCCCATTTTCTTGTATGCATTCTTCCAAACATCATGAGTGCATAATATATATCATGAAAGTATATAAAAACATAATAAGAATGTACATCAAGGAAGTGCCTCACTAATAAATCATGAAAGTGCTTATACCTCCCAATGAGTAGACTACCATTTGCCAAGTGCATACAAGCTTCAAGTGACCAATCAAATCTGCTCCAATGACATAGGTGAGGATCCCATGTCCAACTATTCTACTCCAAAGATATATAATGTGCATCAATATAATCAGCCATGTGTTCTTTCATCCAAGGAGTGAATGAAGAACCTCCACCAAAATCTAGACCAAACAATGAGCAAAGAAAACATGAAGACTTCAAGTGGATCAAAAAAGTCTCATCAATACACGCATGAATATGTATATCATCATGAAATAACAGAGGATTTTTCTTCCAATAAGAATGTTCTTTAGTCACATATCTCTTCACCCAAGTGTGTGATGAAGTTCCTCCAACGTCAAATAGACTAGGCAAGGAGCAAGGAAAATCATGAGTCTCCAAGTGGCTCAAGTGAACATCATAGGTGCACCCATGTAGATGTGTATAATCATAATGCAAACAAATATTCTTCTGCAAATGTAAATAAGATGGTTCTCTAATAATTACATCATCAAAAGGAGAAATAGAATGTCCATGCTCTTCATGTGGCACCATCAAAAAGAAACCTTTCACCCATACTTCATTAGGATGGCTGCTGCAAAATTTGGAAGTGTAGGATGTAGGAGAAAGAACCAACTCACCCAAATGATCATTAAGTGCAAAATTGTCATAATGTGAAGGATCCATAGGGGTAGGATTATGTAGCTTCTTCAAGAGTGTGAAACCTTTGTCATAGATTGGTTCCAATGCAGAGGAATCATGTTCTTCTTTAAAAATTGTATACCCTTCATCAAGAGACAATTCAAGTTCCTCTTCAACCACATAAATTTTCTAGATCTCTTCAAGCACATCTTCAAATACATCAAGTACATTCAAATGTCCAAATTTCTCATGATCCACCATGTCATGAGAATCCTCCAAACAATCTACCATTTGACAATCTGAAACATAGGAGGAAAAAGAAGTGTCTTGCAACTTTTCAAGAAGTTGCTCATTTTGAATTGTGAGCTTATGAATAACTTCATTATTCTTCAAGTAGGATTCATGTAAACATTCACTAAGCTCAATGACATTTTTCTATAAAAAAGAAAAGACATGAAATTACCTTTGATGTTGCACATTGCTCTTTGGATCTTCTCCATGTCTTCAAGGAAGGATGGCTCCTCCAAGGAAGTAGCTCTCCAACAACAATTTGATATCAATGCTTGAGTATCATGGAGTATGCTAAGGGCCTCTTGGATCTTCTTTTCTTTCATCTTTAAGCACCCTTCAAGAAAATGAGGCTCTTGCAAATTAACATCATCATCTTCTTCCTTTTTGCTTGGACCAACTTCATGAAGCTCAAGTGGTGATGGGGAAGTTGATCTTATTTCTTCTTCAACTGCTACAAGGTATTCATTTTTAGGCTTAATGGAAGTTTGGCTTGCAGCAACACTTTCAAAATTGATCTCTATGTCACCAACATAGAGGTGTGAGCACCCATTAGTAGGTACTCCTTCATAGTTCAAGCATCCATTAGTAGATGCTATTTGGTCCATGTCCATAGTAGAATTTGTTTCAGAATGATATTCAATAGTTTCAAGGTACTCTTCTTCCTTCTCATGTGATGTTTCCTCATCTTTTTCAAAGTCATTTGGGAGTGAATTTCGATCCTCTTCATGTAATGCCTTTTCTTCTTCACCACCCACAGAAATTTGTAGGTAGTTGGTCTCGTCCCTAATTGTGCATTGATTATTATTCCTTAATGAGTTATTATTTGAATTATTTTTTATAAATTCCATCAACCAATCATTAAGGTCTTCACGATGAGTAGTTTTATGTGCCAATTTGAATGCTTGATTAACCTTCCTGGACATATCATCACCACATGGCTTAATGAATTTATTCAATTCATATATACCATCCATAAATTCAATAGGTTCCAAGACCATGCTCTGATACCACTATAATGTCCCCTTTTTGGAGTTTTATTAAAATGGCCAATTTTCCATTTTTTTCACAATTTTGGCTCTTGACTAGTTTTGATGTCTAGACCTCCAAATTGACCCAAATGCTTCCAAATTTTATCTGAAGGTACATGAATGATAATATAACTTAAATATAATTTTCATGTATGTTTTGTGACCTCCCAATTACTTCTGAAAACTTGTTTAATGTTCTGTTCAAAGTAGGAGTCTTTACTAGCAAATTGGGGCTCCAATTCCCCCCGAGTAATTGCCGGAGATGGCTTCACAAATGATCCCAAAGTCACTTGAATTTATTAACAAAGGATGGTTATGTGTAAGGGACCCTTTAAAAGTCTCATATGAATCATGGTTCAGTTTATACAGTCTTTTATGACTCTTTCCAAAACAACTCCCAAGTCACAATTTCGACCCTTGGGGAAAATGCACCAAATCTTTTCCCAATGCAATAAAAAAGAGTAAAATGGATTCCAATGCTTAAGTACTGAACATGAGACTTGAAATACACATTAATTACATTCCATACATAATGCATTTATCAGATATACATTCCTCCATTCTAAATAATAAGCATTACCGTGGCATATATCAAAATAGAGTGGAAATGGTCATTATTTGCTCATTAAAAGTCATTTTGACATACAACTCTTGGGAATTTCGACTTGAAACTTTCTAAGAATGAAGAAAAGAGAATATTTAACTGATTCCAATCATAAATGGACAATGAAAGGCTCTCCCAATTCGAAATCATCAGCATTACAATGGTTCACAACAAGATAGTGGGGAAATGACACTATTTTTTCATTGTTCAACATTTTTACATGAATTCTTTTGGGTATTTCGACCTGAGTCTTCTAAACATGAAATACAGACCATATACTTCAGAACTTAATATAATGAGCATTAGAATCTTCCCCAAAGAGATCAATAGCTCACCCAAAGCGCAATTTCTCCATTGGCATGAATATGGTGTGAAAACTGGAAATAGTTGAGAGAGAGTGCTGCAATAGAAGAATCCACATGCTTTCCTGTAGTTTACACTTGCAAATAATACTCCATTAAAGCTCCATGAAAGACCTGATTGGTATTTCCAAACACCAACTAGGATGGGCATCTTTCACCCTCGAAATTGGCTTAAGCAAGAAAACTAGTCACCCACTAGCTCTCACAATTCACAAATAACAATTTCACAAATGAGCAAATTCTTCTTCTCATGGCTGATCCCTGTATTTTATAAATATTATTGGTATTCTAAGGTTCCAAATCCATCCATAAACCAAAGCCAAGTCGAATTGGTGTGGTTTCTCATGCTATGCCATGTGGCCTCTCTCTTCACCTTCCCTCTTCTCCCAAATTTGAGTAGGAGCCTCTTGGCCTTCTCCAACTCCCAATTTCAACCTCCAAGATGCTCTATTCAGGCCTGACATGTCAGCATGTCATTATGTCAGCCTTCAGATCTGACTTGGGTCATAACTGTCATAGAATCTCCATAATTGGTGTCATAGCTGTCATAAATGTAAGGGGAATCTAGCCAAGTGTCCATGAAACTCCCATTTGGCTCTTCCTCTCTCATGTAAGTTACAATTCATCCCAAATTCGACCTATGAAGTATACGGACAAGTATATTAACATTATAATCCATACAAAAACATTACCCTTCCCATATATTCAAATTTGCAAGAGAAAGATACCATTTAACATAGGAATTCTAGCTAGTGTGGGCCCCATAGTCTCCATGTGTCTTCATGCTCTATTGCCACTTCCATTTTCTCTTGTATTTATTTAATAATATCAATTCTTAAATATTTATCCCCCTTATAATGTCTAAACATCATTTATTATCCCCCTTATTCCAAATCTCAAAGCTTCCACCCCCAACCTAGGAAACTAGCGATTTTCCTCCTTGGCAATTATTTGACTTTTAGCATCCCTTTGACAACTTTCATGAATATAGAAAATGTGATTTGGACATTGTGACCCAATGCCAAATTTGGGACATTACAGAAGAATCCAATGGATTTTGGGACTACTACTACAGATTCTGAAACCTCGAGGAAAAAACACAATCAACTTAGAATTGAAGAAGGCGGTGCAAAATTCATTGATATCGAATATAAAGAATTCAAAGGCACGAGAGATGAATGCCATAAAGGGATTACAGTTGATAGCGATATTTTGATCTCTACAAACCCTGCAGCAATCTCAACCAAGCAAGGCACCAAGGGTTTTAGCAGCAGCCGTGAGGAAAGCGAAAGCAGCCATAGGCATGGGCATGGGAAATGGCAGGGGAACTGCAATGAAACTGAGGAATTCATGGATGCTTGGAATCATACCACAATGTCTTCTGAAGATAGCCACATGGAGGATAGAATGGAAGGAACATATGATAGAATGGAAAGCACATATGATATTGAAACTTCCCAGATGAGCAGACGAAGCAGAAGAGAACCCAAAGTCACAGGCAAATTGTTGCCTCTTCTAGAATGCTTAAGGTCCATCAATTCTCACAAATTTGGGCCTGTCTTCAAGCATAAATGCGAGATCCAGGTTTCTTTACTCACTCTTTTATATTCATCATTTGATTCATTTCATGGATTTTTTTGTTGGTTTGAATCTATTGTTACCAATAGTCAAGGCGGGCTTTGTAATTGTGCAAAATAAGCAACAATACAGGAACATGATCATGAGACACATCGATTTGGGAAGGTTCTTACTCTGGCAGCCTTGAGTTCTTCAGGATTTGCTTCTAGTTTTTAACAACACTCTTATATTCTAACTCAAGTCCTCCTAGGAGCACAAACCTACAGAGTTGCGTGGGATCTCATACAATTGGGAAACAATGAGATGGAAAAGATATTCAAGACAGAAGCTTTGCTAAAATAGGAAGGTCCATCCACTAGAAAAAGGGACCCTAGGGCTGTCCCACACCCTCCTGTCAATGCCACTAAGTTCCTTCCTAATAGAAGAAGGAGAAACGCAAGGCCATTATTAGGTGGGGGAAGAGCCATGGGTAGACCCAAAAGCACCACCAAATTGAACAATCGAGAAGAGTAGAAGTTCATTACAAGGAACGTAAAACCATTGTAGTCCTAAAATATTTTTTGGCATTTTCTAGTCAACAAGTATTTATTGTGAGACTGAGCATTGTCGTTAAGGATTCCACTAACTCAAAAGAAACTTATAGGTCTGTAGCAAAGTTCATTTAAATGTCATTATTTTGCATCAGAAGTCAAGTAGAGATGTTTCGGTTTTCAAATTTGAAAGAAAACATGCAATGATATGACAAGTAGAGGATTTTTAAAGCTTTCTTGCTTGCTCATTGTCTGGAACTGTCTATGTGACATTTTGTTTACTTATTTACGATGGAGGTTTAAGTCGTAGGCATTGTACCAGCTGTGCATATACAATTATCTTTGTTTTTAAACGAAAATTGGGGTGGCTTCAATAGATGTAACTTTTTATTAATGTGGAACCTACAACTTCGTGGTTATTTTGATATATAGATGTTGAAATGGTCTGCAAGATGTTTTATTTATTTATTTGTAACTATATGAAGTAATTTTGATCATGTTAATATAAAGCGTAGTGTTGAGGCATGATTTTGTATTTACCCTTTGTAGAACATATTCCCATTTCCTCGATTATTCCTTTTAATGCCAATGTGATTTTGTAATCTTTAGTTACAATGCAACCACATATGCACACAAGAGTTGAAATGTAAGATGTCTGGTTGCTTTTGCAGGAATATAGGAAGGGCCATCTGGAAGTCATTGTTCTTGATCCCCCAGATGCCATACACCATGTATACAATCACCAGTCAATGAAGCTTCAAGATGTAGCTGATTAGACCTATTTCATTGCCAAGGTAACTATATTTGTTATTTACTGTAGTTCCTTCTTTATGTATTTAAATCCTGAACTACTAATGAACTTCTCAACTTTTTGTTGCATCTATGAATTTTGGTTTAATAATCCCATGTTTCAAGGTGGCTAAATAATCTATTGACAATCTTTGGTTGATATATCAGGTACATTTGGTGTTCCAAAGCAACTAGTCATAACTGGGGACCCTACTTCGATTCCTAGTGTTGTTGCTAAAGCAGGGCTAAAGTTACCACTGGGTAAGTTGTCTAGTTTTATGATGCAATAATTGATGATTAATAACTATAAAGTACTATTTTCTTCATAGTTTGAGGCTGAGGCATACATAGGATTAGTGACAACTACAACATTTTCATTTTGTTATATTCTTTGTAGTTTCCAAGCCATTGGTAGTGGATGGTACAACGAAGTCACATGCATTATCACTAGCATATGATCAGGTAAGCCTGTCAGAGCTTAATCCCCCTCTGGTGCTCCAAGACTCTCTCAATCATGGTATGGAAGTAAAATATTCATATTTTGTTGTTCAAACTTTAGTTACATAATGCTTTTAGCAGTACTCTTCCAACTTATTTTCCAAGTAGTTAATCAATCAAGCAATCTACCTTGATTGCAGGTGGAGTACTTTTCAAGGATTACATTGCTGGGGACACTATTAAAGTAGTGCATGGGTTTTCTTTACGTGATGTGGATGAAAGTGCATCTTTGGGCTATGGAGTGATTCCCAGGGGTGTCAAGTGCTTCTGCTTCAGCTGATGATGCAGATTTAGATCCACATGTTGGGGGTGAGGTTTTCTTTTGCTACATGGTGGATTGCACTCTTTCTTATTACATTTGACTTCTGTTACATAATTTCTTATGTCTTTCATGCTTTTTATGAATTATGTATTTTAATGCTTGCAGAGTTTCCTCCACCATTGTTGCTTTATAAACTTGCAACTGAACTCCGCAGAAGGCTTGTAAGTAGTTTGCATCTTTGTAACTATTAATTATTAAATGACTTGAAAGTTTACTTCTATATTTAATATCTTGGACGTTGTTTATGTTTTGGAGATGTTGGAAGTGATCCCTTAGGATATAGTACGTAGTGTATTCGATAGTCCCATTGATTGTTTTAGGCCATCCAGTGATATTTCAATGTTGCTTTTGAAAACAGATAGGTGGATGTGTTTTTTCTCACTTGGCTGTCATTGTAATGTAGTCCAGGGACTCCGACTTTTTAATTTATACATCATTTGTCAACATGGAGCAAGAGATCACTACTATGTAATTGACATCAACTATTTCCCTGGTACGTTTTTTACAATTTTAAATGTTTGCTTTTGTTGTCCAGAATTCAATGTTTGTTGCTTACGCTAGATATATTTTTCTTCCTTTGGATTTGATCTGAGTTACTGCTAGAGAACCTATTTTCTTTATATCGTTATCCACCGGCAGTTTCTGATATAAATTGTTATTTGCGTACAGGCTATGGAAAAATGCCTAGATATGAGCACATTTTCACGAACTTTCTTTTAAACATAGTACTGGGAAAGCATCGAAAGATCACAGGGGTTGGTATCTATACTATGGATAGTAATGACTGTTAATGATAGTTCCCTAAAATAGAAATTCATGTCATCTGATCTCTTCTTTTTCCAATTTTAAATACCAGCCGCTTGTAACATCTGAATGTGTCAGATTTAGGCATTTGACAGATATTTCCAGCTCAATCAGAGAGATCATGGAGATAGAATATTCACCCAATTTCCAGATGAGATATTATTTTTACCAAATGTTCCTCATTGCACAGGACTTCAACATTGTATTTCAGGTATCTTATTTGGCCAAAGGGCACATTCCTTTGTATATTTTTGTGCAAATGTTGTTTTCTCCCACAAGTCAATTATGTCTCTGCCTAATTCAGAATTAAGGTTTGGTTGGTGGAGGCAGGTGGCCCAGTGGTCATCCTGGGTGCAAAGAACAGTGGAAGTTTCAACTACTATCCAAGTTATTATTTGTCAGCATGATACTGTTACATTCCAAGTTTATTTTTCAACAGGACTACTTAATCTTGTCCTGTGGTTGTACATGAACTACAATTGATTAACTGCTCACAATTCTCATTTTATGGCATTTGCATTTAATGATTCATCGACTTATTGTAAGTGTACATTTCTTGCTGTGCATTTTTAACTATTGCATGACTTAATTGATATGAAACTATTATGCTTACTTTGATGGAACTTGGTCTTTGAGGTTCTTATATAATTGCATGATTATTATTTATCCATCTTGTTATTATACCTACCGAAGGTAGTGTATATAGGATTCGATATCCATTGAATGCATATTAGTTACTTCGTTGACTAAATATTTAACCTATTTTTCCAAAGTTCTACATTACACATATGATTTTTACACTGTAGGCATTTTTCTATATGAGGTTCTTTTAGAAAACAATATTCATTTCGTCATCTATCCTACCAACCATATTTCACCACGTGTTTTTTATTGTCCATTTATTACACACCATGTGTTTTCTGTGTGGTTCATGTTTAAGTTGCATTTGTTTGAGTGCCATAAATGCCATCGCAGTTATTCCTTACCTTCAATCCATTCCACCTGTTTCAAATCAGAGAAGATAACTATCTATCGTCATTTCAACCAGGAAGTTCGAGATGCGGGTTGGCTCTGTGTATGTGGGAATGGGAATTCGTATTATGTAGCTTTTAAACAACTGAACAATACTGCCCTATGCATTCTAATATTGCTAAAGCTCCACGGATTCATAACTGCAAAATGGGAGTACGACTGATAACAATAATGATATTATTTGTTGCATTATTATGTGAAGGGATGGGGGAGGTGGAAGTGGAAGTTCTGATGGAGATGAAAGCTGCGTTGGACCCCAAGGGGGAGATACCCTACTAGTGGGGGAGGAGATCCGTGCAATGGGATTTTTGATGGAGTTTCCTGCAATGAGCATGGAAAGGTGGCAATTGTTTCTCTGCAAGGAAAAGGATTATCAGGCTCAATAGCCTCAACAGTTGGCAAGCTCAAATGTTTCACTGGACTGTATTTGCATTACAACAGCCTTCAATGGAAGATACCCAGAGATATTTTTAACTTAACTGAGCTTCTGGACCTTTATCTTAACGTCAATATGCTATCTGGTCCCATTCCCAAGGAGCTAGGAGCCATGTCCAACTTGCAAAGTATACATTCTCAATTGAACACTATCTAGATTTGTTGTTGTTTTTAACAGAAACCACAAGTAAGCATTTGTTGTGTTGGGCTAACTAAGGTTGAAACAAACATTTGTATTTGCAGCAATCCAGTTGTGCTGCAAACATTTGTATTTGTATCACTCCAGTTGTGGAGCTAGGAGCCATTTCTAGCTTGCAAGGTATACATTCTCACTTGAACACTGTCTAGATTTGTTGGTTTTTTAACAAAAACAACAAGTAAGCATTTGTTGTGTTGGGTTAACTACGGTTGAAACAATTATTTGTATTTGGAGCACTCCAGTTGTGCTGCAATGGGTTGACAAGGTCTATACCGATGGAGTTGGGGTCTTTGAAGAAGCTCAATGTTCTTGCACTACAACACAATGATTTAAAGGATGCAATACCAGCATCATTGGGAGAGATGACATCGTTGACGAGGATGGACCTCAGCTTCAACTCACTCTTTGGGCCCATACCCACAACTATTAAACCTAGCTCATCTTGTTGTTTTGGATGTCAGGAACAATAGTCTCTCTAGAAAAACTCTTCAAGGTGATATCTTCCTCATTGCCTGCACACTTAAGATTAACAATATTGTCTAAGATTCAGTTTTTTTCATCCCACAACTTACAAATGGGACAATCGCTAGTTCGTCTTGTCTTGGCTTAGCAATGATACATCTTCGTTTTCTTGTTTTCTTGGGGTTTTTTAGGTTAATTAGTAGCACAAACCTATCTAAAACTGGGTCCGATATGTTTAGTTGGGGTTTTAAAGGTTTATTTGTAGCACAGACCTATCTTAAATCCCGTCTGAGGGTCTTATATGTTTTCTTGGGGTTTTATAGATTTATTAAGTATCTAAAACTGGGTCTGAGGGTCTGATATTTAGATTTTCCATACTCAAGTTCCAATGTTTGATAGGTCATCCATTTGTGTGAATTCCAGTTATGCATCCGCGAGATTTACAAACTCAATGTGCATTTCATATGAGTCACCCATCAAATCACCAGAGTTTAAAAATGCCCCCAATGCACCATCTAGATTCAATGCACCCTTACATGTACAGTCAACACACAAAAGTAGAGTTGATGGATCACCCGACCCTCATTTTGATGCATCCTCAAGCTTCACAGCCTCAAGGTTGTGCATATCACAGAAAATTCATCCAAGTTTCAATGGATCTTTGCTGGTGTCCATATTCAATACAACCAATGCACTATTTAGATTTAAGGCATCGTTACATATAGCCATGCATAAACATGAGTTGGTGGATCATCACATCCTTAATTTGAACATGTCCATGTATGGTGCATATCACAGTTTAGATGGTTTGCTAGGTATATACGCATATATTACACATTTAAGTACATACAAACATGGAAACTTAATGGATGACCACACCCCCAGTTTGAATTTGTGGATGTAAGGTTTTCTTCCAGTGAAAGGTGCATATTAGAGTCACCTGAATTTAGACTGCTAATGTCCCTGTTCAATTTATCCAATGCACCAAATTCGATGCAATTTCACACATATAGGAAGTGGAACATACAAACACGAAAATTTGATGGATCACTGCACCCTCAGTTTGAACCTATGAATGCAAGGTTTCCTTCTAGTGCAGGGTTCATATTAGATTCACCTAAGTTGGGACTATTAGTGTACAATTTAATACACCTGATGCACCATCTAGATTCAACGCATGGCTACACATCTGTCCACATAAATGCAAAGAGTTGATAAATAACCACAACCTCAATTTGTATGTTTGAGTGTAAGAATTGTTTATAGTTTTTTTTTTATGACAAAAATGGGTTGATATAGTGTGGTTTCTCTTGTATTTTTTAGGTTTTAAACAAATGCATGAAGGTTTCAGGTATGGAAACAATTTAAATCTATGTGGAAAAGAGTTTGTTGGGATTTCAATTTGTAATGCCAGTTTTCCATTAATAAGGCCAGAACCTCTTGGCTCAGAGGCACCAAATTTAACTGCCAAATCTCCCGAAGACTCAACAGTACCTCCAGGCTCCATTGCAGAAGATTCCAACATCTGCAGATTTGTTAAGAAGTTGCCAAAATTGCTCCAAAACCTTTAAAACCCCAAGCATTTCCATTGTTGTGGGTGTGATTGCTTTGATATGTGGAAGAATCGTAGCAAGAGTTTTCACATTCTCATGATTTTGAAGACGAAAACAAAAGATTAACAATGCTTATGAGACAACAGACAGTAGACTAAGTATTGACAATTCAACGGATTTTAGAAGGAAATCTATCACTCCACTGATTAGTCTAGAGTACTCAAATGGTTGGAATCCTTTGGCAGATGAAGGAACATGATGTGAATGCTTTCAAAGCTTTAGATTTAACCTTGAGGAAATTGAATGTGCAACACAGTATTTCTTTGAAAAGAATCTGCTGGGAAAAAATAACTATTGTGTTTCTTACAAGGGGGTGTTTAGAGACGGGTCTTTTTGTGGTCATCAAAAGCATAAATAAGATGAGTTGCAAGAAAGTGGAATTGGAATTCCAAGAGGGTCTCAAGACTTTTTCATCACTTCGGCATGGAAATGTGGTTAGGTTGAGAGGCTTTTGCTGTTCCAAAGGCAGAGGTGAGTACTTTCTTGTGTATGATTTTGCACCCAAAGGCAATCTATTGTATTTTATGGATGCAAAAGATGGGAGGGTACTCGACTGGCCCACCAGATTAAGGATTGCACATGGTGTTGCAAAAAGTAAGTCTTAAACCCTTCTCCCAGTGTATTTCCTTGTTGGTATTCACTTTTGGTTTGATTTTAGATATAAGCACACTTATGAAGCATACACATTCTGTCTTAACTAACACATTCACAAACATCTTCAACAAACTTCACTAACATAGACCTCTCTTAACCTTGGTCTGATACGCATCTTGAGGTTACCAAGCCCAAGGTTATGTATTTGTGTCCCAATATTTTATATATATGCCTTTTGGTTCAAACCCAATGCATCCAATGTACTATCTCAATTCTAATTCTATATATTTAATGCACCTAAGCCCTATGTACACATACAAACACACATGATTGATGGATCAATCGTACTCTCAATAGAAATGACCTTGCATTGCAGATTTGTTGTCTATATTTAATACACTGATACTAATGCACACACATAAATACAAAGAATTAATGGATTACCCCACTCTCATTGGGTCTGATATCACTTCTTGAATCTTTGGGCATGACTATAAACTACCATAGACCCATCTAGAACTCTAGGTCCAATATGCCCCTCGAAATTGTATATTTGTGCCAAGTTGTGAAGTCGAGATGCATCATTTATCTTCACAACCCCTAGCTACACATCTGACTTGGGTTTGGATGGGTCTCTACTAGTTTCTACATCCAATGCACCCAATACATTGTCTAAATTCAATACTCTGTTGCACAAAGGTACACACAACCAAGGAGAGGTAATGAGTCACTCGACACTCACCCAGGATGTGGAATGAACTACACTTCTCTGGGTGCAACCAACTAATAAAAATAACCTTTGCGCAAATGCATAAGCTACAAACAACTTTATTTGATCTAAAAAAGAATAGTTAGAGGAATGTTACACAAAATTCCCTGGCAGAGAGAAGTTGCCCACATATACAGTGCAAGCAAGCAGATGATGATGCATCATCATATAAACTTGTTCAACCAATGTTCCACATTTTCAAACACAATTCCCAACCCTTTGGGAAAATCATTGCACTGGTGGTATTTAAAAGCATGTAAACTAGCACAAATTCATTTGTAGTTGTTACATGCCCAGAGGTATCAAATTTCCCAATGTACTAATCTCAATGTGTCCCTGCAACTACTTAAAGAGTGTTTTATGGAGGCAAAAAAATAGCCATTGACACCTTAAGGAATTTGGTTACCTCTGTGTGTGTAACAACTCCACGCGAGTGTCAGGTCTGTTTTAAATTTTAGAAACATTGTTTAACAAAACTAACATATCTGTTATAGTACATTGACCCCAGGATACACAAAAAACAAAGAAATGTTGATAGATGCCTAGGACACAAAAATATTGAGCATCAACCATCTCCATAGATTCATGGAAAACATGCCCGCATTCATGGAAAACATACAAGCATTCAAAAATTTGGAGTATTTCCTGCTTTTGTAATCAGAATTCTCATGAACGGAACATATTTTGATAAAATAACTTGTAAATAGGTCGTATCATTGGTATGGTATATTTTAAGCCCGCCATTTATTTATTTCTATATTTATTCACTGTTTGGTCTTGTTATCTGGTATCGAGCTGTGCAGGCATTGGCATTGAGTATCTACATGAATGCATAAGCAAAGCTGTTGTGCATCAAAACATCTCAGCTTAGAAGATTCTTCTTGATCAACACTTAAATCCTCTTCTTTCAGATTGCGGTCTACACAAACTATTAGCAGATGACATTGTGTATTCAATCCTGAAATCTTCTGCAGGCATGGGATATTTGGCTCCAAAATACACCACAGTTTGTCGCCTTACAGAGAAAAGTGATGTGTATGCTTTTGGAATCATACTGCTACAGCTTCTCAATGAAGAAACAAGGATAAACTCTTCTTCAATAAGGCCTCTTGTACAATCAGGTAAGCCAGATGAATTCATCGATATAAATGTAGTGAAGAAGTACTCAAAACATGAGGGTTCTCATTTAGCATGCATTGCATTGGACTGCACTGGTGAGGTTGCTGCTCAAAGGCCTCCTATCAGCGTTGTACTGCAGAAACTGGCCAGAATTGATGACGAGGAGCAATGATGACTACTTCAATTCACTTGATCGGGAATGGCATTTTATAACATGGATCTATTTTGTTTCTTCATCTGAAGACCCCTATTTGGTATTTTGGTTAAGGATCCATATCCATGTGTAAGAGGTTTTGTATTTACTCAAAACACTCACTAACACTTTGGGATCCTTCAAATCCCTTGATCCAAATACTTTTTTTTTCTTCCTGTATATATTATACAGATATCAACATTTAATCAAGAAAACAAATTAAGCCCTTTCAAAAGTGCATTTCAGTTTTTGAATTTCGATGTTTGAATTATGCAAGTAGTCTTCAATAGCTTAACTGTTTGGTACAGCACTTCCATTCACTATCTTAACTATCATGGTTCTATTCCTTCCTTTTCTTTTTCGAGCCTTGAGAGAGCATTGCGAAGTGTTGCCATTCTCTCGTAGGCTCTTTTCCAATTTACATTGTAATGTGAATAAGGAGATCAAATAGTGGGGTTGGAAGCCCTTATTTTCTTTCAATTCCATAGATTTCAAAGAACTTGGATTTCAAAAGAGTAAAACATGGAGATCAGACCGCCATGGAAGATTACTAATCAGATTCACATACCTTGTGAGCAAAGCTTTTCCAACAGGACAATTGGAAAACATTTATTGCCACATGAAGCTGTAGATAAGGTTGCTTTGACTCACATGGGACCATGACTCAGTCGCATTAACTATCAAGGCACATGGAAACAGTAAGGGTCTTGCTAGGGATCAATTCGAGCGGTTTTTTTCTTTAGTCAATGGAAATGGGTATTTTAGAGGTGTGAAAAAACACTTTGAATTTTTAAGATGAATTTAGTTTTGGCATTCAAAGAGGCAATGGCCAGTAAATTGTAAATACCCTAAAAGTTAGGTATATAGTACAAACACAAACTTACATCATGACAGAAATTTCACAAACCTACAACATGACAGAGAAATTTCTTTATGTCTTCCAGAATCCAACCTCCAGAATGTTGCTAACCAGTGAGGCAACATATAGTAAGTAATTTTAATAGCGATAACATTGGGAAAAAGTATGAGCAACAAGAACCTTGAAAAAAATATAATCGCAATTACTATAAAACCATTTTTTTTAATGTAAAAAAAGTGAATATTTATAGTCTATTATAAGAAGTGATATAAAAAACATAGACACAAATAACCATGCTCGCCAGATAACATTTTACATCAATTAAGTGTGAATCGGACTTTCCATTCAATAAGAAGAAATTACTTTAAAAAATTCAATAAGTGCATCCATATTTTCTGAAAGGACTGGAATGCAATCTTGTCAACAAGAATTTCTTTATATATATATATATATATATATATATATACCATCCTACATGGATTAAATTTGAAAGAAAACCAAAATACAAATAAAAGTGAACTTTTGAATTCCAGGGTGGTTTGTTCATGGATTTGTATTGCTAAGAGGGACAAGAGTAGAGGGGCTGGGGTTTGCAAGTAAAGGATCTGTTGGTGGCACTAGTTGGGTTGGTTGCTTGGGGTGACCATTTTGACTTGTTTTCTAATTTCTTGTATCTAACTTGTATCTAATATTTAATATGTAGTAATTGTTAGCCTTGAATGATAAAAATGTGGACTCAAACCAACTGCTCTCCCAGGACTATTCTCTCCCTCTAACATTAACCTTCACATATTTGAGAATTGTTTAAATATGCTCCTCAACTAAATGTTTTCTATAAAACAATATTTCCTTGAATTAAGAATAAAGGTAAATTGCCTTGCCTGCTTTTACTTTAACTTGAAAAAAAAAACCCCAAAATTAGATTATTCTTAGGTTCAAAATAAAACAATATTTCCCTAAATTTAGAGTAAAGGTAAAGTACTTTGCCGATTCTAACTTTAACTTCAACTTCGTGGAAAAAAAACCACCAAAAATTGGTTTATTGAAAACAAATTTAGGTTCAAAATATAGTAGCGTAAGTTCAAAAATACATTACTCATTTTAAAAATGTTCAAATTTTGAAAATTAGTCTTTTTCAAAATTATATTTTTGATATTTACAGAATTTTAATTTTTTAAAATGAAAATTACTTGTATTTATATATTTTCATATAACATTAATTGTTTTTTATTTTTATTTTTAATTAAACAACTCAAAATTTAAAAATATGTAATTTTATTTTATTTTATAATATTTTCTTATTTTTTAAGATTTTTATTTATAAATTGATAATTTATTAAATATTTTATGATTGTAATATTATTATATTGTAATAGTATTATTGTTTTAAAAATTATTAAACATAAAATAAATAACATGGGAGATCATAAACTTTCAAAGATAGCTTTTAATTCTAGCCAAAACGCCAGGTTGTACCATGGCCAGGTTAAACCACTTGGAGATTCACGAAAATGTTGCATTGCAAAATATTAATAACATTAAAAACACTGTTATTTCTAAATTTGAAGAGAAATTGTGGCCTGAGAAAGATTTAGAGGCTAAAAGAAAACTAAGATATCAGTCATCAACCATACTCTAGAAGATAAAAATTATCTCTTTGTATTAACCAGTTCAAAGAAAAAAATTAATATAGTCAAGATAAGAACGAACTCTCATGAGCTCCATAGTGAAACTGGTCGTTGGACAGTTTCTAAAACACCATGGATGGAAAGGATCTGTCGTTTATGTGAGAATAGGAACATTGAATATGAAAACCACTTCCTCTTAGAGTGCATTGGATCTGTCGTCTCTATGAGATTATGAACATTAAAGATGAAAACCACTTCCTCTTAGAGTGCACTGCATACACCCACATTAAGTTTCATAATCTTTGACGCTTCAGACCAAAGTTTGGTCTCACGTTAACCACCACCACCACCATCATCATC
>LPNX010778158.1:755582-800299 GCA_001517045.1 Pseudotsuga menziesii | reverse complement strand
TTGATTAGCAATATATGTTTACTAGGAGTTTACCACCACTATCATCCTTACTAAGTTACTGCATACGCAAATACTTAACACTAATTTGTATGAATATAATTTCCATCTGTTATTTTCGGTGCAGTTGCAGTCTTTGCCAGCATTTGTTGTCGCGCTTGCTTCTAATGACATTCGAGCAAAGGAGGCCGCTTTTATTCATCTACGAGAATTGTTAAGCATTGGTCAGATTCTTTTCTGTGCTATTGTTCACCTACGATAATGTTGTGTATCAGAAATGGAAAACAGAGCATAATTTTATGTCAATCCTTACAAATGTCTTCTTTATGCAGAAAGTAATCCTCCAATCGATGCTGTCGTCGAATCCGGTGTAGTTCCCCTTCTTGTTGATATTCTCAGGAGGGCGGATATGCCTCAGCTTCAGGTAAAATGCAATTGCTATATTGATTTATAAATATGATAAAATAAATAATTCAGTGGAGAGGTTCGATCTCGTTTGGGTCCAGAGAGTTGATTATAGCTAGTTATTTTAGAATTATTGTTGTGATAGTTGATAGCTTGTTATCATAAATGATAATACAGTTCGAAGCAGCTTGGGCTTTGACAATTATAGTATCGGGAAACACTGAACATACAAAGCTTGTAATTTACTGCAAAGCACTGCCATTATTTGTGGAGCTTCTTACGTCTATGGATGATGATCTTCGAGAACATGTTATCAATAAAACTTCAACTTGATAGCCAATGGCAAGAAAGATAACTAAATTTAAATAAATTTAAATTAAAAAAAAAACAAAAAAACAAAAAATAAAAAAATAAAAAGTATAATGTAAAACTTTGTAAAAATAGTTGAAATTTTTAGCCAACTACAAAACTAATATGCATTCAACAGAAATCCATTACAATATATCGCCTTAGGCAGGTATAACAAGACTCATCAAAGAATCAGCTAGACAAAACAATAAATCAATACAGTTAAATCAATAGAAGAATAACAACTATTAAAAATGAAAACATGAGACGTAAACTGCCTGAGGCTGAACTGTGAAGATGTGGAGATTTACGAGAGTTCAGTCGAGCATAAAATTAGGCTCCGACCCATTCCCGTGAGGCTCGAGTTCTGATTGTGATTGAGATTGAGATTGAGATTGAGAATGAGGCACATACGCAGTGGCAGCACTATTATTATTATTTGAAGTCGTGGCAGTGGCTGCGCGCCCGGTATTGTTCTTGTTCTTGGGGACATTATAACTTCTAAGGCATGGATGTAGCCACTACATCCAAGGAATGCCGATTAAAGGATCGTAGCTGTTGCGGCCGTTGCTGCGCGTGGCTCTGGTTGTAGCGGTCATTATAACGAAGGCACCGTACTTGCTCTTCCAACAATTGCAGATTCAAGGATCGTAGCATGAGTATTGGCTGTGGCTGTTGGTGTCTGAGCGCCAATGTGATCTCAAGGCTACGCTTCAGGCGACTTTTCCATACTTGCGCTTCATATTATATCATTTTGACTCGGGAGAATCATTTACCTCGACTCCGATTTAGTTGTTGTGGATGACATTGCCAAGCTAATGCACCCTCGTCGCATGGCCGGAGGTCTGAAAAAAACCAAAATCGCTGGCTTCGATGGTACCACTTGCTATAACAGATGGCAATGGGATATAATTTTTATTTTTTTAATTTTATTATTATGATGTCATGTTGCCACATGTCAACTCAAATCCAGATACCAAATTCCAAAGTTTACATCATCTTCTATTCAGGAATAAGTTGTTTACATACCAAATTCCAAAGTTTACATCATCTTCTATTCAGCAATAAGTTGTTTACAAAATAGTTTTTTAACAAAATTAAAAAATATATTTTACAAATCCCTAAGTTATACTTTACAAAACAGAGTTTAATTTTGTTGATAGAGAGCAACTAATACAAAGTCAAAAGAGTTTGACTTGCAATCTATTACAATAAAAAAGATTAGTTAGTTTGTTGCATTAATAATTGAAAAAAAAAGTAAAAATATAAAATTTTGTGTTTGTAAAATAGTGGGTTTTGTATTTTATTTAAAATATAGCTGTTTTTTCTTCCTTTGGAATTTTTATACTATTTTATTTAAAAAATGCAAATTTATCATTACTTTTACAATATTATGACAAAAAGTAATTAATTAATCAATTTAAAATATTTCTTCAATTACTTAATAATTGCAATTTAGAGATAATCTTTAAAAATAAATAGACCATTGTATTGATAAGATCAACTACCAGCAATCATGGGTTTATCTTATTTGGAGTAAAATATGTTTTAAATAGTTGAAACTAAATTAAATTGAAAGTTCCTACTAAACTACTATGCATATACAATGATATTATTCATTTTGATAAGTTCTCTTTATTTAGATTTTTATTTTGATTTTGTCTAAAATTATTTATTATAATATATTTGAAATTTTAATCATTTTAATAGTAAAAAAATCTAAAACATTTTATTATTTTAAAAATAGTTAAAAAATACAAATTAAATTTATATTACAATTTTGAGGGGCGGCAGATGCGAAAGGGATCCTGTTGGATCCTAAAGGACAAATTGAACAAACCTTTGCTTGGGGTCTCAGCTATAGGACCAATAATGAGGCTGAATGGATGGCACTCCTTCACGGAATGAAAACTCTAGCCAAAGCTGATCTCTGCAGGATAGCGATATTTGGAGATTCTAGACATGTCATATATAAAATGCTCAATACACCATTGGCTCTTTAAAATGTCTTCAGTTGTATGAGAAAATTACACCTCTCCTATCTACACACTATGAATTCTATCATATCCTTTGCTCAAATAATGTCGCAGCCGATGCCTTGGCAAATGTGGGGGCCTCCCTACCCCAACGGCATTTTCAACTTAATGGGTTAGACACCACCCTCAAGCCCATTCCCTAATGAACTTATGGCTTAAAAGCCTTAAGCCCCAATGCATTGATCTCACTGCCATGGTATTAAGTGAAAGTTCCAGCGAATTATCTCATTGTCCTACCGTCTCCCATGCTGATGCCGCGTGGTTCCCACTCTCCTCGATCCTCAACGTCCTTAACTCCCATCCCTTCCAGCGTAAATGTTGCTCTAGTTCGCACGCTCCAGGTCCTTTCAATCCTCGCAATATGGCTTCCTCCAGAATCCTTCCCCATCCTCAAGTTCCTTTGGACAGTGGTTTGATCTTAGTTCGCTCTGCATTTTCGACGGAAAGGACTCTGTTGGATGGTATTACAGGCGTAAACGAGGGTGTGTTGCAGGAAATTCTGTGGGAGTCTCTGCCTCTTACAAGGGTGTTTGTTAAAGAAAGGTTGGCTCTCGTCACTTTCTTCTCCTATTACTGCATTCCCCATGCCGACGATCCTCTATGGCATTTGAGTTCTAGTTTCGAGCTTAGTCTTCCTGTAGAAGCAAGAAATACCGTGACTCTCTCCTGCAGGAAATTAGCATCCTCAACTCGGTTCTCGGTGATTTTTACTGTGGACTTCAGGCCCAAGATTTGAAAGGTGCAGTTCAGAATCTCCATCACAGTTTCTCTAGAATAGCTCTTGACATTCACAATCCTAGGAAAGGCAATATGGACCCAACGAATGAGAATGCAGGGATTGCATACCTGAAGAAAAACCTCAGGCGTTTGTATGAAATGATGGCTATTGGTATCATGGACAACAAGGAAATTGCTCAAGAGGTAAAGAATATGGGGGAGGTGGTCAGTTACACCTCTTAGCAGATAAGCAACCACGACTCCAAGATTGATGACACAGAGATGAACCTCAAGGAAATCATGGGCAAGGTGGACATAATTCAAGAAGACCTTCAGCGTTTGGTTAGCATGAATCAAGGCAGCCAGGCACACGAAACTCCTGTAGCAGCAGCCCATCCTATGGAGGAGGAGTCGGTAGTCTAGCCAATGAAGCCCACAGGCAAATTTTAAATGGTTTTTTTAGTTTATGTTTTTCTGTCTGTTTCTTAATCAACAGTTTATCAGGATATATACTACCTCAGTTCATAGAATCTATGTAAAAACTCTATGCAGAGTTCTTTGGTCTCCCTTCTGGACCAATTTTGGTTTTTCCTTTTTTAAACAACAAGAACTCTCAGTTACCACTTATTTTGTAATGTATGGCTCTGCACACCCTGTTTAATACTACCCCTTTTACTATTTCTGTAAAAAAAAAAATTATATTACAATTTTAAAATTTATTTACTTAAAAAAATAATTACTATAATTATTTATATATTAATATATTGATTCCACTATATATCAAATCAAATATAATATATACTTATAAATTATAATAATTACTTATAATATATTAAATATTGTGTTTATTTAATACAAACATATAAATGGCATACTTATTTCTCATAATGTATAAAATATTATTTTTATATGATATAAAATATAAATAATATAATGGTTACTTATAAAATATTATTTATATATAATTTAAATTAATAAAATATAAATAATATGATGGTTGAATAATATTTTTATTTAATATAAAATTAGTGTCCATAGAATGTTATTTCTATATGATATAATAGTAGTAAGTGATTTTTTTTAATACAAAAGTTATAGATTTGTTTTTATAATTTTATTTGTAATTGAATGTTTTAACAATAATATTAATTTAAAATAATTTCATATAATTACATATTATAAATAATAAATATAAATATATTTTTAAATTTATAATTATAATTCAAACTATTGTGTTTTACTTTTTAATTGTCCCATAATTTAATATGTTGATTTGGTTTTAAAGTCAAATTCTAACTTAAAATATAAATTAAAAGAGTACATGAATGGTTTGTGAAAACCCCAAGGACCATCATCTTATATAGAACTTTTTTATTATAAATAAATAGTTAAAATTATATTTCATGATGCATGTGATTTGATAATTTTTTAGAGTTGAATAAGGAACTTTCATTATTAAAAAAATGCATGTTGTAGAATTGTACTGAAATGTAGGTTTCAAACATATCAAAGATTGCATGAAATTACTTATCTCCAACTCCAATTAGATATTATTGATTTACAAAGAGCTAAAATATTAAGGTGGGATCCATCATCAACTAGTTGGGCCTTATGAGCTTATGTGGATTTTATATAAACTCTTGATCTTTAAAATCCCCCAAACATGTATCGCTTAATTGGGTTGATTTTTACTTATTTAAAAGATTCATAAGCATCGAGTGAGATCTCTGACCTATGCCATATAGGTGGGGCCCCCATCCAGTGCCAAGTGAATATAGCACCCTCTAAGGAGAAATTCATTCGTTGTATGCACAACTCAACTCTTCTCTTCTCATTACATTGTTTATCCAGTTTGAAGCGTGCTTCTAACCACCCATTACTGTGAGGTAGTTGAAGTTTCTTCAAATGTTACTCATCTATACACATGGTTGATGAAAGAGGTGGTCCATCTTGTGAATGTTGAAACTTTTTACCTAAAGCTATTAAGTTAAGTGCCTTCTTTAATTGGGAATTTCATGTCTTTAATTAAAAAGTTTTTTTTCTCTTTTTGGAAAGAGGATAAGGTCTAAGGATTCCTTTCCGAGCTTTAATTTCTTGGGTTTTATGCTATACATTTAAAGTGTATTGGAAAGAGGTAAGCAACATGGTAATGCTATATTCCTAAAGTGTCTTGAGAAGACTTAGTAAGTAACTTTTGAAATTTATTTAAAACTTAAATGTGAAAGAATTTTAATTTGTAGTAATTATGTGAAAATGTCAATTATTTAAATGTTGAATTTTTTTTTTACAAGTTTGCATGGTAGCAATGCTTAGTGTAATTAGAAAGTTATATGTCAAGTTTGTCAGTTCATGGATAACAAGTGGAGAGGAATAAAACCCAATACACTAATTGTAGTCTTGTTCTCATCATGCAAGATCAAGTTGAAAATTGCTTCTACAACATGTTCCCATGCCTCATTATGGCTCATTTTCAAAACATCAATGAGTTCTAGGGTATTGCTCCTGCAAATACAATGCTTGGCTTATTAGTATTATCCAAAGTTTCACTAATGCAAAGACATCACTGATCTTGATGTTTGAATATCTTGATGTCAGTAAAGGAAAGAGGACCAGAATCAACTTGGTATTACAAAGGGTAGGTATGTTCTTAACATTATTCCAAGTGAGCTTTTGAAGATTAATCATTGTTTTTTTTCTTTCTTGAAGGTATGTGGATGTATCAATCTCTACACAAAACCAACTAATATTTCTAAATATCCACACAATGTTAAGGCTCACTAAAACGTAGTTAACTCTCACATTATAATTACCACATTAAGGTCATGATGTTCATTGAATACGTAATCACGCACTGGAGGTATGTATGTCTTGACCCTCCTTCCATACGTGCATTTCATATATAAATGAAAGTAATATATAGCTGAATATGGTTCTAGGGATATTTAGGAGACAAGAAATGAGACCTTGTAAGAGCTCTAAGTGATATTTTAAAGAATGGTACAAGATTGGGTCAGTATGAGGGTTTCTTGGGTTGGGGTTCAACTCCCCAAGTATTAGCTATAAGTTTCATTGGTTGTTCAGATCGACTACGTAGGCTGGATGTATTTCCTCGAGGTCTGCTAACAAAGCTATTAAGCTAGATGGGACTTTATATTGGTATAAATTGAAGATTTAACTTGGATTTGGTTTTATATATTTCCACAAGGTATTTCTAAGGAGAGAAGGAATATAGGTGAGGCATACATAGTTATTAAGAGGTCCTTAAGCAATATCCCTAGATAGGGTAGTTGTGATTTTGCGAAGAGTTTACTGCAATTGCAATTGTTGTGTTTTCCATCATTTTATTTGTTTCCATTGAGCTTCCTTTATATCATTTATTGCTTCCATATGTAAGTAGAATGACCTTCATTTCTTTCAAAGTGACATTTTCAATGCTTCTATGTATTTAGAGATTGACAAGTGCTTGATAGAAGTGAGTATGCCATAGCTCATCAAGTTGAAGAACAAGGCCTAACAAAACATGAGATCTTTACATTAGCTTTAGGTTTCGATTTTAGGAATACCACCTACTTGAATCAGGATGTTCAAACTAGCCTCTGGAACATATAACTTTAATGATTTTACTTGAGCCTACCCTACCCTACTAAAGTAGCTAAAGGAAAAATGACAAGATATGTCTGATTGATAGAACATATTTAAATGCTCGTATGAGGTTGAAAATGGTTTAATGAAGTGGTGAAAAGGCTCTGTTGATGAAAAACATGTAAAAATTCTTGTTGAAGCTAATAATACACATTTATTTGAGATGTCACTATGAGGACATGTAAATGTGCATGGAGAGGACTCATAAATTAGTTGTAGAAGAGCACACACAACGAGGAAGGTATCATATTGTTGCTATCAAAGTTCCTTCCACAAAAGTTCTTGACTTGTATTATGTCAATGTCAACTCAGGAAGGCATAGTTGTGTCATTGTGGATGTCACTCTAGGACCTACTTGAATATGGTATGATGGTTTAATCTCATTTATGTTTTATGGTCATTATATGATGATATCTTATGTCAACTATTAAATACAATACAACAAATTCACAAAATAGATGTCGTTAGTTATTTGTTGCTGCTAATTCCTTTATATTTGGAACCTTTGAATAGATGTCAACTTTCTTGGCACTTTCCTTTAATGGGTATTGTGCATACTTGTTAAAATGGACACATAGCTCCAAAGCACTCAAAAATTCTAGTGCCCAATGAATTTCAACGTTGTGAGTACATAATCTCTTTGAGGCAAAACAATGGATGAAATAAAAGCATTTGATCTTGTCCAGCATTTGAGTTTCCACTTGATAATCCACAAGTACTAACAAAGCTCAAAATTGGGTGGCCCATCTACCAGAGCACTCATATGTTTAAACCATCTCAGAAAACAACTACTACGCATACATAATTTATAGTCCTTGATACAACAAACAAGGTTTCCTTAGTACCAAGCACAAACAAAGAGTCATCATGTTATATGACGTTGGGTGGAATATTATCACTACCAATAATAATTAGCACAAAAAAAACACTCTTTTTCATTTTATCACATATACTTTTTCCTCTTGCAACATTTTATTGCACCTTTTGAAGGCAATTGCTAATTATAATAATATTCTCATTGTTGAAAAGGCGGTCGTAATTAACATAACCATATTAATAATAATATGGTTACATACGTCGATAGGTGGCATTATTAGTCTTTTTCCATCTTAAATAACGTTGTCGATCGACGTATGTAACCCATATTATTTTTATTGTTATGGTTATGCTACTTGAACATATAGTCGCATTTTTTAGTTTTGTTTAATGTAGCGTCACATTTTAATTTTATTATAAAAAACTTTCACAAAGTTTGCATTATTTCAAACAAATTCAATATTTTACTAATTTTATAAAAAATTAAAAAAATTGTTATAACTTTAAATTGTATTTATTAAATTTTTTTATTTGCTTAAAATGTTTTTGATGGGATATAAATCTTTATGGCGCGTAGCTTTCATTATTATATTTAATAAATAATTACGTCGTAAGGCGTTCAACAAGTGGGAGTTGACTCCCCGAATTAATGCTTTTTTTTTCCAGCCGTAGGATGCTTTCCTCCGACGATTGGGGTCATAGGATGCTTTCCTCCAACGATTGGGGTCATCTGGCTCCTTCATTGCTTGATCTGGTCCTGATTGATGTTCATCTCTTCATCTGCTACCTTCTGACTGAAAAACAGCTATATCTGTTGTCCTTCATCTGGTGAGGCGAGGCTTCTGTCAACGTAAATTGCTTTGGATTGATACGACGACAATAGTCCATCTATCTCAACTCCGGATAAAGGCAAAATTGGCTTCCCATGTATTCATTATCAGTGATTCACCTTCAATAAGCATGCTTTTATTATAAATCAGCCATCTGAAACTGGAAGAAACACCCCCAAAATAAAACTTTACGCTACCTTGTATATCCAGACTTGACGAAACAAATTCAACAAACATGAGAATCTGAATAAATAATATCATGAAACTATAAATACACATAAGGAGTGCAGCAAACCCCTACAGCAGCTATGCAATAGAAAATTCTAGTAACAAAATACCTGGGGACTATACCAGGAATATTAAACTATGAAGAATATGCCTAGAAACTTGCAGTTAAGGTAGAGGAAACGCTTACAAGATTGAGAACAGAGGAAATAGACTTCTGACAGCAAAATATGACTCACTTATGTGGCATTACCTTAGCGTATGCGCCAGTCACAAAATAGAAATAAAATGCTTGTTTTGTAACTGAAATAATAGAACAACGCAATAGCATACATTGGCTCTTACACGAGGATCAACTCTGGTAATGTTCCATGTTTCAACACCAGTTTTCCTTCATTGATCAAAAGAATGCACCAAATGCACCCTCTACTGTTATATAGCATCTGAAGAATGTACAAAAATCAAACCAAATTCTCCTATATTTGCCCATATCATAGCCCGTCCTCTGAACTCTCGTAAAGCCCAGCACTCACGAAAAACTACGCACAGTCATCACATAGTATATTAAAACACCCAAAAATAACGTGCACATGCAATCAAGATATATGATAAAGGAAGAAGCAGATGAAGAATGAACTTAAAAACCAGATGGTGGTGTGATCAAACGCCTGAAGCATAAAAGAGAACTATTTTATTCATTCAAGATATAAGATGAAGTGAAGAAGCAGATGGAGAAAACACACCATTGACGGTGATAAGCAAAGGCGTTATGAATGTATATTTATGCCCTCTCTCCACGGGTGCGGTGATCAAGCTGGATATCTTTAGGCATTATTGTAACCCTCTTCGTGTGAATGGCTCACAGATTGGTATCTTCAAAGAGGCCAACAAGGTATGCCTTTGCTGCTTCTTGCAGTGCAGCCATTGCTGATGACTGGAATCTCAAGTCCGTCTTGAAGTCTTGAGTAATCTCCCTTACGAGCCTCTAGAAGGGCAGCTTTCTTATCAGCAGCTCTGTGCTCTTCTAGTATTTTCGGATTTCACGAAGGGCAATCGTTCCGGGCCTGAACCTGTGGGGCTTCTTCACTCCACCAGTGGCAGGTGCATATTTTCTAGCTGCCTTGCTCGCCAGTTGCTTCCGTGGGGCCTTACCCCCTGTTGAGCTCAACCCCCTAGAGAATAGGCTTAGGCAGCTGCTGTTGCTAGTGTTGGTGTTGGTGCTGGTGGTTCCTAAGGAGGTGAAAAACAAGAGAAGGATCCCAGTTAAGCGGAGCTTGGAAAAGATTCCTAGTTTTCGTGCAAAGATTTGGTGGCGTTTCTCTTCATGATCAACATCTATAAGTAGTGCAATGTTGATTTGCGTTAGTTCTCTCCTCCTTCATGTCTCTCCCCAATTCAAATGTACAGCAGTCTCTGGCATTGTTACAGACTCTCCTTTGATCCCATCATGTTCATTGCTGCCACCAGGTGCCGTGTCTTCCTGTGCGTCGTTCCGAGATAGATCAAAACCCTCCACTAATGAATCCTATTGGGAAATGAAGGCACCCTAGGGGCATGCTGCTGCGACGACGATGGTGGGTTTTTTCCTGCCATCACCTCACCGAAAACTGCAAATCACCTCACAGAAAGAGTTTCATGGTGTGCTTGGATGGTGGGTTTTTTCTTGCCATCTGCACAAATTTGAATTGATGAGAAAACTGCAAATCACCTCACAGTAAGCGTATTCATGGTCGACAGTGGGTTTTTTCATGCCATCTGGGCGGCATGCAAGATGGGCATGGAAGATGGGTGACACACGTCGAAGGGCACTCAACGTTTAATACAAACTTAAGGTTTAATACAGTCCGCACTATCCTGCCTATTAGGGAACTTGTGATTGGCTAATAAATATACAAATACCACGCTATGAATATTCTATCAATGTAGGTTTCGGTATCAATAATTTGATCTCGGTGGGCAAATTTTCGTTTATTTTGTGTTTCCACGGATTTCATTCATTATTTAGTTGTTTAGCTGTTTGAATATCTGGAATTTGGTGGAATTATGGTAACTTGTGATTGCCTAATAAATATACAAACGCCACGCTATGAATATTCTATCAATGTAGGTTTCGGTATCAATAATTTGATCTCGTTGGGTAAATTTTCGTTTATTTTGTGTTTGCACAGATTTCATTCATTATTTAGTTGTTTAGCTGTTCGAAAGTCTGGAATTTGGTGGAATTATGGTAGGAGTGAGTTATAATATTACAAATCTTCTCTCTTTTAAGTGTTTTGGTTCCACAGTATATTTGCTCAGATTTTGTCCTAGTTCTCAACTTCTCACTACTTTAGTTTAAACTGTGAAGATGTTTCTTCCATACAGTCATTATTTTGTGTTATACTCTCGCAATTGTGCCGCTTACTATTGCATGTTACTCAATTATGCTTTATGGCAATGTTAGAAATGCAATTTTACAACTAGATTCCTTGTCTTTATTAGAGGATCTAGTATTCCAGAGCTCATCTGGAAGCAAAATGGCACATGCCCACTACTTATAGGAAGTTACACTCTGGCCAATTAACGATTTCCATTATGTGAAGAAGAGGAGCCGTTTGGCTTGATCGTTTGTTGTTGCTATTGCTAGTGGTGGAGGACCGTGGTGATCATGCAGAGAGATGAATAAGCCGGATCTGGATCGATCACGGTGAAGAGGGAGAGCCCCCAGAGTTGCTGTAGTTGCTGGTGGACGTGGAGGTGTCGTTGGACGGTGCTAGCCATTGTAGAAGTGAGCTCATGGACAAGGAGAGTTAGTTGAGCGTGTGTCAGCCAGAAGGTTGGGGAAGTGAGCCATTGTCTGCAAAAAGGAGCCTGCTGGATGTGGAGAAGATTTATTTAAAAAAGAATTAAATGAAATAAAATATATTACTAGGGTATCTCTATTGCCTTAGGTTGCAAGGGCATCTCGCTTTTCTAACAAAAATGATCTAAAATGACATCAATCAAGAAGTAATGATCTAATAAAAATGGCATCAACGAAGACTATGTGAATTAAATTATTTTTCTTGTACACAATAGATCCATAAATTTATGCAATGTTACTTGATTGTAATATATGAACTACAAAAACTAACATTCCATTTTCATTTGGATGAGAGAAGAATACATGCGATAATAATGTAATGGCTGATTATGTGAAGAATATAATGTCTTGCTGTATATGTCCACATCTCCTTGCTTAGCTTGCAACATGGCATTATTTTATTGCACCCCTAGGTACACTCGCTAGTTTTTATTCAAAGCAAGGGGTTGGATGGGCTACAAAGCTAGGTGGTGCAAAGCAGTTGGTTCACCACGAAGCTAAGTTAAGGATCGTGGAGTAACTAATGGACCATGAAGATAGGCATGACGTGGAGCAGTTGGACCACATTCCCACTCATATTGAATAGAATGTGTAAGGTGTACCAAATCCTCGACACATGATCACTAATTATGATTGGTATCTTTTTGGTAAGCTTTGACTTTATTTGAAAATAATCATATTTTTGTTAGTTTAAATGTTTTGTTTTTCCTATGTATATGTAGGTTTGATAATGTCATATGCTTGCCATTGAGAATATATTATATACCCCTAGAAATGAAGTCTAAACCTTGAGTATTATCTTAGAGTAAGGGGGAACATAAAGACCAAATTTGTTTGAGGTAATTTTAAAAAATTACAAAGGTTTTTCACAGGTTTTAAGTTACTGAGTGTTGTGAAATAGGTCTTTGGGTTCTCAAGTGGTTTAGGCAAATTGGTCAACTAAAAAGTACTCAGTGTCCATAATCTTTGGTTATTACTGTCCATAATTTTTTTTCATAAAGCTAATGAAGTTTTTGGGATGTTCACTACACCATTTTTTATATATATGAAACATCAATATGATAGCAAAAGTTCCACAGTGTACATGAATATACCTACAACAGCTAAGGTTTGTGAGATAATGGAGTTTTATAGGGTTTGGGCTAAAGGTACCTAAACCCTTTCGACTCATGGTGCGAGATCCTTGATCCATTGCCCATTCATCTTTTGTCTTAGTTATGTTTTATGAATATCCTTTTGACAGTGTTGCCTCCTAGATATTACCAAGATTAAGTGTCACCCTTATATATCCTTATGGGATAGGACCATCTATATCATGATGGTACTTTTAAACATGATGAGGAACTGTTAGCAGAATACGAACGGTCTCGTAAACTGCAAGATAAAAAAAAATGTTCTGACACCACAGTCCTCTTCCATGGATGATGGATGGTTGGGATGTGTGATTTGACCATTGTTACAACAGATCCCAAGCACGATGGGGAAACACCAAAATAAATCATGGGAATTCATTGGGACGAGAGTACTACATAGCTGGTCTCTGCAGCAGAGAACTTACTATCTCGTAAAATTCATGTACCTATTCAAGCATCGGTATGTCCATCTCATAATGAGCCCAAAGTCCCAAAAAATAGTTTGAATCTAAGGTTTCACGTTACTAGAAGAAAACAAAAGGCACAAGCTATTAGGGCAGTATGGAAAAATTGGTTGTGGGTAGATACATGGGTATGGAAGATCTCCTGGACCTTTCCTTGAAAGCTTTTATGGGAAAATTCAGCCCCTATATGCCTCCAAATGAATCCATTGTCTCTTCGATGACCGATTTGTGGATGCCTATGTTACACTACATTCCTGAAGTATCATAACTTACAAAAACGTTGGCTCAATTTTCACATCAATATTGAATGGGACGCCTCGAGGATATTGGTTGGGCTATGGGTTTGTGAAAGAGGTAGCCTCATGCTAAAAAAATGGCACTTGAATTTTGACATGTACTTTGAATGCATTCTACTAGAGAATATATGGGTACTTATGCCAAACTTCCCAAAAGCCATATGGAATAGAGAATATTTTGAAGTGGTTGACAATTCCCTCAATAGATTCCTCTTTGTTTATAAACAAACCCTCACTAGTAGGGACAAACATGTTGGGGAAATTCTTTTCTAGATTGATGTAAGCAATGGCTTACTAGAGGACTTAGAAATTGAATGGTAGTGGCATACCATTTTCCAAAATCTAGATTACTGAAAAATGACATTTCATTGTCTTATTTGTAAAAGAACTTGTCATTCAAAAGACTCATGTCCATTTGGGTTATCGTTGGATGCAAATGAGGAATCTAAGGATGTCGCCAAAGAGTCTTCACAACATGATATGGGTGACAGAGGAGCAGAAGTCTGTGTGGAACATTCGACAGGAAATAATGGCACTCTGGAAATGTGTAACCCTCATAAACCAAATCTTTCTCTCTTTCCTGCATCTGGAATATTATTGGGTCCTCTATCATAAGAGAGCTTTTCAGTTGGATCCCATTATGTTCCGATATTAGTAAAGGATGGGATGGGAGCACTAGAATCCACTAGGGGTGTTGATGGTATCCCTAAACTTGTTAATTCCACACATAAATTTATATCACCTATGTTGTTGACCAAGTTGCCCAAGGCTTACTGGAGGACATAGAAATTGAATGGTAGGGGCATACCATTCTCCAAAATCTACATTACTGAAAAATGACATTTCATTGTCTTATTTGTAAAAGAACTTGTCATTCAAAAGACTCATGTCCATTTGGGTTATCGTTGGATGCGGACGAGGAATCTAAGGATGTCGCCAAAGAGTCTTCACAACATGATATGGGGGACAAAGGAGCAGAAGTTTATGTGGAACATTCCATAGGAAATAATGGCACTGTGGAAATGTGTAACCCTCATAAATGGGCTAATGGCACCCGCCAACATTATCCCTACGATCAACACCATTGATCCACAAGGGATGACCACACACGCCAATGTTACCCCGGCGGTCAACACCATGGTTGACAACATACTAGCCTCCCCATTGTTAAATGTGGGCCCTGTGTTGTTTACTGATACCACCATGATGACTTCTTTCCCCTTAGTGTCATCACCACCGACACCAAACGAGACTGCGGACTTGTGCATGCTCTCATCCAGCACCGCTGCACCCAAACAACAACCGCAACCGCAGTCCCAATCGCAACCACAACACCGTCCGCAGCCACAACATCAACAACAGCCGCAACATCATCCACAGCCGCAGCATTACAGGCAGCCGCAACCACAACCTCATCCCCACATACAACCATCAGGGAGTTATCTGGGCTCCTCTCCAGTCCATACCATTCCCTTCCTCTTTCCCCCGCCTGGTGTCATGAGCAAGCCAGTAATGCCCACTGTAAACCTACCCAACTTGACATTGGGAATTCTCATGTGGTATCTTGATCCACCAACTCAACCACCAATGCCCTAGGTAGTCTTAACCCCCATGCAACCCATTGTGGTTGAGTCTCATCCTTCACCCATCCCGCAAAAACCAACCACCGCACCCACACCTGCATCGCCCCACCCAAAAAGGGCCAGGGGCAAGAATGTGAAAGCTATCGTTGAACCTCGACAGATCCCACCTTGCGTCATCTACAAAGAACAGGGCCATCTAACTTAGAACTGCCCCGAGATTCCCATAATCTGTGCACATTTGGATGCCATGGATACAACGAAAAACCTCCCCGTGGTTGAACTTCCAAGCGGGCCAATAATGAGAAACAAGTCATTGACAACAAACCATGCTTGCACCCTTTGCAATTTGTATGGACACTATTCTCACCATTGCCAAGACTTATCCAAGTTTCGAATGGCTTTAGCCGACCTTTGACAACATTCCCTTGAATCTGAGATCACCCAGATCAAAGAAGTTCACCCCCCACCTCCTTCTTCGAATACCATGTCCATTTACATGATGTCTAGTTCTACCAACCCTCTCATCTTTACCACCACCAACGGTCCATCAGACCTGTCACTTCCGTTGTTTCCATAGCCACAACCTCAGTCGTAACCTCAACCTCAGTTACCGGGGAAACAGTGGGGTTCATTCCCAATCAACATGATCCTTTTCATTTTTCTTTTCCTTTCCCTTTTCCTACCATTTTCCTACCATTCGTGATCATGAGTAAGTCTATCTTGACAAACCCAATTTATAGGATTTCACACTGGGAGATCCCGTGTGGTACCTTGAACCACCTACCCTACCTCTAAGGCCCCAGGATGTGTTGACTCATGTCCATCCAATTGAGATGATGTTGCACCTACCTCCAGGTCCATCAAATACTCCTTCTATCTCCAGGCCTGCCCCTCTTCCTCCAACAGAGACTAGGGGAAAGGCCACAAAAACCACAACCAATACCATTTACATGATCTCTAGCACTAGTTTCCCTTCTGTCTCGTCGGCTGTGGAAGATCCACCTGATCTATCTCGGCACCACTTACGCGACGACGGAGATAGATGTAAGACCACCTTCAGTTTTACCCCATCCCTTTAAACCATAGTGTGGAATCGGTTCTTCCTATAATAGACCAGATTCCGTCATCCCACCTTGCCAATGACCTTCATCTTGGCAAGGGGGCATACCTCTTCGCTGACTTAGATGGTTGACTCTTGAAGAAGCCACGCAACGAGCTCCAACTCAAGAGAGCCTATGCCTAATACCACCACTATGCGTCCCTTATAGAGTATTTTTCTCCCTTTTTTGTTTTGCAATGTTTTTACCACAAATCAAAGACCCCCATTTGGGGGTAGCACCATTAGTTGCTAATTTAGAGTCACCTGGAGCCTGTTCGAGACACCTCTCACACCTCTAGGCTCAAATTTCCATCTTCTATCTCTTCATGAGACCATCAACTCATGTTTAACAAACAAATTTCAGGACCACTTCCTGGAAGTTACCTCGATTTACGAGCCACATCATGGTGATGCAAGTGTCTATGGACCTGTACTTGCATCACACTTGCCTACCACTACTCATGCGGGTTCTTGGGCCACCGCCCGTCAAGGAACATCATTTTGGTTTATAAACACATAGATGTCTTCTCCATCCACCGCACCTTATGCGGATATCTAGACCATTGCCTGGAAGACGAATCATTTCCTTTGCATGTATTTGGAATATAATTTCCTTCGGACTTGCACTCACATCACATGTAGTCAAGTCCATCCACCACAATTCACACATGACTCTCTTGACCTCTGTCCAAGAGCCACCTCGATTTGCGTGCCTTTTCCACGATCTATCCCGTGCATGTATTGGTATGTTTGAGAGCCATCTGCTCCGTCCATACTGCGCGGATGACCTTTGGACCACTATCCACCGTCCCGACATGGGGCACTGCCTGTGCCACCGCAATCGGTTGACCATACTAGAGTTTCTTTTAAGCTCTTTTCTGACTCCTAAAAGAATGAAAAGATTGTCGAGGGCAACTGCTTCCTTTCCCGCTCGTTAAAGTATAGGAAAGGGCGTATACATCGTCTCATTTATCTCCTTTTGTGGGCTATGTAGACCATCAAATGAAAAGGGCCACCTTGGCACATTCAAGCCAAGATCGTTCCCCTTTGCATACTTTGATGCTTTCTCGGGTAAAGGGGCCGAACTTTATGAAAAATATTGCCATGGGTTGTCGTTAAGATCTTTTCCAGCCTTCTCATCAAGAAAAGATTGCCGAGCAAACTTGGTTTCGTTCATGCTTGTAAAAGTATCTGAATGACCGTCTAGTCAGTATAGGTTTAACCTTTTTCGGCCTGATTGGACTACGAACGATAAAGAAGTCTCTCATCCCCTATAGGATGGGCGAACACTCCTATGTATACTTTTATCCTTTTTCGAGCACGGAAGACTACCAATGAAAAAGATCCCCCACTGGAGTCTTCTTCATGCTTTCAGACTCTCTAAAATTGAAAGCACCATCGAGCATTTACTTTCTCGGGCTCGCCAAAAATCCACAAGATCATACCACAATGGTGTCTTTAGACACCACCCCACAGACAACAGTTTGGCAGCATTACCACTTTGGGTCGCCTTTGTTTAGAGTACTCTGCAATGTGTCTTCCTTGGATCCCATCAGTATTAAAAGTATCTACCTCCCCCAAGTATTTCCCATCTGCAGTGACATTTTCGGTATTATAGCTATGATTCCATTCCCATGAGTCAGTTTCATTTGCTTCCTGGTCCGCCCTGTTGTCATACTCTAAACAAAGGAAGTTTGAGTCTACCACACTCCCTCTGCCCCTGTTCAACTCTTTCCCTTCCCCCCCCCCCCCATTCAGTGGGTCAGTCCTCAGATTGTCTCACATCTTTCGGTTATCTCCCTCGCACTTCTGGTCAAGGAAACACCATTGCCTTGACTAGGGGCAAGTCTCCCTCTGTCGACGACAACACATGTATTCCAGAGGTCCTTGTATCCTGGTTTCATTAACCTCATTGATGAGTTCCTTGGACCACTTGAGAGGAGTCCTTAGTGCCTCTCGGGATGGTTATTTCTCACGTGCTCGACTCGAGCTACATCATTGCATCGTTGAGATTCGTACAGGGTATTGGTCTGTGCAATATTTGGTCGAAGATTACGGATGTCACCTGAATCTAGCACATTAATGAGTCTATTCGAGGGACCTAAACAGGTTAGGTCCCTTATGATTTTTGGGGTGCGTTGGAGACAGTGTTCAGAAGCCCCAACAGTGCTTCTATATAGATTTATGATTGATGCAGCATACTTGTACCACAGAGACTCTAACTCTTAATCAATAAGTCCATACAGCTACGTACTATTCCAGATCTAGCAAGCTATCAGTCATGAAGATATAGCATTCCATGAGAATTCCATGGGTCCAATGTAGCAGTTCTTCAGATCAGTATTGTATTCAGCCTCTCATTGAGGCAAACACTATGTATCATTAATTGTACATGATCGGCTCTTGTATTATAGAGCATAGATCACATTATTCTTTAGACATTGTTACAAGCATGGGAATGCCGTCCTCGTCCATATACATGTCACGTATTATTTGTATCTCACCCATTGATGGGAACCATATTAATACAAAAACCAAAAGCCACCATGCCCCAGCCCAGGAAGCACCACCTCTCCGCAGAAAATCCTATGATGTCCATCAGCCATACAATGAGCTCTTGCCCTCACACATCAGGGGGCAATCTGTTAACCCAAAAAATCCCCCACTCAGCTCTACATGGCCTACACCACCCAAGGACACCCATGCATGACCCTCATTTCACCCCATTTGACCCCCACACCCTCAAGAAGGCTTAAAAACATGAAAAAGGGTTTAAAAATCCCTAAATAGCTCTCATAGGGGCTAAAGCCTCCAAAAAGGGGCTAAAACCCCTCAAAGGAGCCTAAAACCCTAAAAGGAGCTAAAGATTGAGTGAAATGGGCTAAAATCCCAAAAAAATGGGCTAAAGCCCTAGCCAGGGGATTAGAACCCTAAAAAAGCTATAAATACAAAGGTGGGGTCACTCTCAAGACATTCCTTCCTTGCATATTGTTATGCTGCCCGAGTGAGTACCTTGAGACCATTTGCCTCTCAAGCCATTCACCCTCCCTCTCATCCATTCTCCCATAGAGCCATAGCTCCCCCATTCTCAAGAGTGGTGCTTCTCCAAGATAGGGCATGGTGGACCATCTCCACCCATTGAAGGTATAATGTTTGTTTTGTCTTGTTTGCTTAGTTTTTTCTAACCTATCTTTGCTTGCAAGTTTCATGGCCTTACATGTTCTTGCAGGTCTCCATTGCTTGTTTGCAGGTTTTCTAACAAGTTGTATGCAGGGTATTGGATCTAAACCCATAACCTTGTGTGCAGAGGGGTTTCCATTTCTTTATTTTTTGTTCTTTATTTCCTTTCTGTTTCGTTTTTCTTGCATAATCACCAGGAACCCTATCCTTTCATCCTATAGACGGAAGGTAGTCATTCCTGCCCTGTAGCAGGGATTTCGTTTCATTTTATGTTTTGTTTGTTTTTCCTTGCATCCACCACCATGAACCCTATCCTTCCATCCTATAGATGGAAGGTAGCCATTTCTACCATGTAGTAAGGGAGAAATCCTGCAGTTCTGTGGCAGGGATTTCTCCCTTACTACAGGGCAGGAATGGCTACCTTCCGTCTATAGGATGGAAGGATAGGGTTCCTGGTGGTTATGCAAGAAAAACGAACCAAAAAGGAAATAAAGAACAAAAAATAAAGAAATGGAAACCCCTCTGCACACAAGGTTATGGGTTTAGATCCAATACCCTGCATACAACTTGTTAGACAACCCGCAAACAAACAATGGAGACCTGCAAGAACATGTTAGGCCATGAAACCTGCAAGCAAATATAGGTTAGAAAAAACTAAACAAACAAGACAAAACATACATTATACCTTCAGTGGGTGGAGATGGGCTACCATGCCCTAGCTTGGAGAAGCACCTCTCTTGAGAATGGGGGAGCTATGGCTCAATGGGAGGATGGATGAGAGGGAGAGTGAATGGCTTGAGAGGAAAAATGGTCTCAAGGCACTCACTCAGGCAACATAATAGTATGCAAGGAAGGAATGTCTTGAGAGTGACCCCCACCCCTCTATTTATAGATTTTTTAGGGTTCTAAGCCCCTGGTTATGGCTTTAGCCCCTTTCGCTCAATCTTTAGCTCCTATTAGGGTTTTAGGCTCCTTTTAGGGGCTTTAGCCCCTATGAGAGCTATTTAGGCTCTTTTTAGGGATTTTTAAGCCCTTTTTCATGTTTTTAAGCCTTCTTGAGGGTGTGGGGGTCAAATGGGGTCAAATAAGGGTCGTGCATGGGTGTCCTTGGGTGGTGTAGGCCATGTAGAGCTAAGTGCGGGATTTTCTGGGTTAACAGATTGCCCCCTGATGTGTGAGGGTAGGAGCTCATCATATGGCCGACGGACATCATAGGATTTTTTGCGGAGAGGTGGTGCTTCCTGGGCTGGGGCATGGTGGCTTTTGGTTTTTGTATTAATATGGTTCCGATCAATGGGTGAGATACAAATAATGTGTGACATGTATATGGACGAGGCGAGCATTCCCATGCTCGTAACAATGTCAAAAGAATAATGTGATATATGCTCTATAATACAAGAGTCGATCATATACAACTAATGATACATAGTGTTTGCCTCAATGAGAGGCTGAATACAATACTGATCTGAAGAACTGCTACATTGGACCCATGGCATTCTCATGGAATGCTATATCTTCATGACTGATACCCTGCTGAATCTGGAACGATACATAGTTGTATGGACTTACTGATTGAGAGTCAGAGTCTCTGTGGTACAAGTATGTTGCATCAATCATAAATCTATATAGAATCCCTTCCTCCTCTACCCAGTCATCACCCTTCGGGGTATTCTAGGATAAGATGAAGGGTGAAGCTCGTATAGTAATAGGCACTTCACCTATTATTTTTTGAAGCCACTAAAACGGGTGACTTGGAAGGTAGAGGGGGTAGAGAAGGAGGGCTTCTCACGGCGCTCAGCGTCCTCCCTGTTGACCAACCTTGCATCCGGAGGGTGACCTATGGATCTACAGATGGGCTTAGTCCCATTGTGGTGAGATCCCAACACCCTCTCCTGGTTGAAGAGAAATATAGGTGCAAGGTAGTCACTTAGTCAGGCTATCATAGTTCAAGATTACAAATGGTACATGTCTAAAAAAAATTGATTACTAGTTACTGCTTGGTTCATATAAACGCATTGCATAGTCACCTTGGTTATGATCAAGTCAGTCCAATCCATTGCATTGTAGTGCTTTAAATCCTTCATGATGGCCTCCAATCTCTCTTTCTACCTCTCCTTCGTCACCATGACTATTTGCCACACCCAAGCAGTCATGTCTTGGATTCCAATATCCTCTTTATCACCTCTAATTAAAACATGCAGACCTCTACCACCCTGCGTCACATTAAGTCACCTTCCTCACATGCTTAAGAACTTAAGCATTCCACCGAACACCAACTACAACCTCTGCTTCAGATGCCTCTGTGTCCTTCGCTTTCCACGACCTCTCCTTCAAGTGTTTGTGTGTCCTAATTCACACCGACATCCAACACTTACAAATCCTTAGATGAAAGACACTTGCAGCGAGTGTGGAAATCCCCTGCGTCAACCTCATTCCAAACCTTTCAAAGAAGGAGTGTCGTTCTTTAACCCCATGATTAACCACATAATCGACCACCATGTTTTCTTTTTTTTTGACATGTTTGAAAACAATTGTCAATCCCCCTGCTGGCAATTCCGCTAACTGATTCATGCTTGCTTCCAAACACTAGTTCTTCCCCACTTTGGAGACCACCGCTCTAGAGTGGATCCTTATCGCCATATTGACTATCACCTACAAGTCCCCTTCAATGATCGTTGGAGTCCAACCCTTCCTAATCAACCATCAAATACCATTGATGAGGCCATCTAATTTAGCCATATTATTAGTTGATTCCCCTATATTTCCTCAAAAAAAGACCAACAATGTTGCCCTAGTAACTCTTTATGACCCCCCCCAAACCCTGTTATGCTTGTGTTTCCTTTTGAAGCCCCAACGAAATTCATCTTAAAGGATTCATATGGAGGATGAAGTCATTTTTTTCAGGATTTTCACTTTACCTTCACATAGATTCCTATATCCAATCTTCTCTAGGATAGAGTGAATTCCCCAGTCTTGGAGTATTCTTCTCTCCCCTATGTCATCCTAAAAATCCTTATCTTCCCACCCAGATAGTTTCAGGGTTTGCATGATACACGAAGTCACTCTGACCCATACTTATTCTTCCTCCCTTCTCTACTTCTAAATATATGTGTTGGGTCCTTTCCCTCCAGATTTCCCAAATAATAAATCTTGGGAAGAATTCCCAAATACGATTTAGTATTGGGTTCTTGAAAGGTTTCTCCTTTCATTAAATTAAGGGGGTCACTGGGTCCCCGTTCCTTTTTAATTGTCCGCGTAATATTTCCTCCCACTTCTCCCAAATATTTGAGGTAAAAACACACCCTTTCGACAAATAATAAAGTTTTTCTCCCTCTATATTACACAGGCTACACCATGTCAAACCTATGAAACCTCTCTTCATGAGATTCTCCCACATTAAAAAATTTTGTTTGACTACTGGCCATAGGAATATCACTACCTTCGGCCATAGATTCGCTTTCTAAATATTCCCCCACTTGGGATTGTTGGGAATTTGACTGTAACCTACTTGTAAATACATGACTTGTTTGAGATTAAAAGTTCATGTTAGGGAGTATCCCATCTTAATTTATCCTTCTTGTCTTGGACTTTGATTTTCCTTTTTTTATGATATCAAAGAGGTCATAAGTGTGTTCATGTGGAATCTATCTCTGCCACCATTCCTTTGTTTTCCATTTTTGGAACTTCCCACATATCCTCAACCCTCACCATATTGATTTCTTCAAGATTCTCGTAGAGGATTGGAAGGTTGATCAATATTTCCAGGTGAGGGTATTGTTCCATGAGTCTTTGAAAAATAAGGTTGAATCTTTGTTCTTCAATTCTCAAAAGCTATGTTTTTGTATAAGCACCCTATTTCCTTGGAATGCCCTCCATATATGAGACCCATTCTTGTCCTCTGCATAGAGAACGAGTCGTTGTTTTTCCCATTCCTTCGCGTACTTCACATTACACATCTTAGCCCAAGGCTCGTTGCTGTGTGTAAACCACCTCCACCATAATTTGGATCTCTAGACTTCATTTCTCATAGCAGGATCTCTAAGGACTACACCCCCTAGCATTTTCGGAGTGCACACCTCCTTCCAACACACCAGCACCAAATTTTGATGGCCATCGAGCCTCCTGAAAGGAAGGATCTCTGTAGGTTGCAAATTTTTTATGAATCCCCTTGGCAGTAGCCAAAACAAAAAAGAGGTACATAGGAAGAGCTTGAAGAACCAATTGAACAATAATTATTCTTCCAGAAAACCTTAACGTCTTCATCGTTTAGTTAGTCAATTCACCTTTCATTTTATTTAACAACTCTTGCAAGGAAACCTTCTTGATCACAGATTCATAGAGGGGAGCCCTAAGATACTTAGAGGGGAAATATCCCAATTGAAATTATAAAATTATTAATATATTCCTCCTAATAACTATTGGGGTATTGAGAAAAAATACCTGTGACTTGTCCTTATTTATCTCCATCCCGCTTGAGTTCAAAAAATAGTCCAGAACCTGCTTGAAGGCCCTTGCTTCTTGAACTGAAGACTGGACCATCATCATAGTATCATCTACAAATTGTTGGTGCAAGTGTGCTTGTTCTTACCCATGTGGGTTTAATCCATCTGTGAGTAGAGTTATTTTCCACCACTTCCTTGATTGAGCTACCAAGCCCTTCTTCTATTAGAATCAAAGAGAAGGGTATATGGGGTCCCCTTTCCTTATCTCCCTATAGGACTTGAAGTTTGGAGAGGGAGTTCCATTGATTAAGATATAAAAAAAGGACGAGGAGGAGAGATACACAACCCATCTTACCTAGGAGTCCTAAAAACCGAAAGCCTTCAACATCCTTTCCATGAACTATCGATTTAACTTATCATAAGCTTTGGATATATTAAGCTTAATCTACATTTTTGGATTTTTGGATACCTTACAAGGAGTGTAGTATTTCATGTGTTAAAACTACTCCATCTAAAATATGCCTTCCTTCCACGAACCCAGCCTGCTCCGAAGAAACAATAAGAGAAGGGGTTTTGATCTATTGGCTACTACTTTGGTTATGATCTTGTAGATAACATTGCATAACAATATCGGTCTGGATTTGTTCACTTAATCTGCTCCCTTCTCTTTTGGGATGAGAGCTAGAAAAATGGAATTAAGAGCCTGTAAAATTCCCCTTGTTTTCCTGGAGTCTTCCACTAGAGCCAGAAATTCATACTTCAATATATCCCAGTAAGCTTCGAAAAAATTAGTAGTGAAACCATTTGGCCCAGGAGCCTTCCCCCCCTCCATAGTTTTCACTACTTCTTCCACTTCATGCATTTCGATTGGTCTCATTAGAAGTTGATTGTGCTCCTATGTTATCATCTATGGTACATGTTGCACTACTATTCCTAGGTAAGGGCTTCGATCTGGGATTAGTTCCTCTATTAGATCACCAAATAAACTTTGTAGTTCCTACTCTATCTCCGTGTGTGTCTCAATATAATTCCCTTCCTCCTCTTTAAGGCAAGTTATTATGTTTTGCTACCTATTTTGGACAACCGATCTATGAAAGAAACTACTGTTATTGTCCCCATCCTTAAGTCATATGTTCTTGGAATTTTTTTTCCACAAAACTTCCTCCTGGACCTCCCTCACATCTAATTGTTCAAGGAGATCCATTTCCTTATGTTTTATGTCATCATTATATTATTCTTTCGGTATTTCTCGTTGAGATTCTATAGTTGGTTTTAGAGGTTTCTAATCGCTTGGAAGATATTTCTAGAGGTCTCTTTATTCCATTTCTTGACATTCTCTTTAATGAACTTCAATTTTTGTTGGAATTTGCACATAAGTGAGCCACTCGGTGGGATAAAGCCTTCCCACAATTGTCTTAAATGCCCCTGCAACTCAATATGGGTCAGCCAAAACTGTTCAAACTAAGAGAGTCGTCTCAAATGTTCTCCACATCTTCCACAAACAAGACTAATAGGTCAGTGGCATGAGCATGTTGTCGCTAACACCAGTGTAGAGAGGTCCTTGCCCCTCATTATTATTGACTCCGAAACTAAAAACCTGTCAATCCTCTTCGTTATATGATGCTCCCTAGTTCTCTTATTACTCCAAGTGAGCACGGTGTTATCCCTAAAGTTGAACCTAGACTACAGGGGTTCATGCTTAAGGAAATATTTTTCAAAAATATACTTTAATGAAATCAATATAAAGACTGGGCTGGTATGTCATCAAAGCTTTAAGAAAATCACAAAATCATACAAGAACTGGGTTGGTATGTCATCAAAGCTATAAGAAAATCACACAATTATCAAAGAACTGGATAACATAAAACAAGATACAAAATCCAATATCCAAGTAACTACGATCATGAAATTATGAAATGAAACTGCCTTTGTTTTTTTTAAAGTATAAAAGATAATTGTATTTCAACACAAGAATCTTTGCAATGGGATTCAATGGACTATATACAAGATAAATCATAAGAAACACAATTCATAAGACACACAGACAAATCATAATCATACTCATATCAAGGTAGAACATGTATTGAAGATGTAGAGCATTTCATATCATACAAAAAGCTATCAAAACTGGATCTTCATAACTCCAAATGCCAACTCCTGTCTCATCTAGTGACTATTCTTATATACAAAATATTTGTCTTTCTAAGATAACTATAAGCTCCTACTTCTATGGATCGAGCCCTTTTCAAAATAGAGAAGTCAATCTCCTTTAAAACTGTCTGCCTTCATTATTTGGGGCTCGTTCTGATTTTCTGCCTGAATAATTGGATCTAGAATTAATATACTCTGCTATTTGGTATTTGTGTTGACACATGGGTTTTTTTGGATGCTTGAACTCGGTTTCATGATTTAATATTGGAAGATCATGGATCCTAGATCCTGTGACTCATGCCAGCCATCTCATCAGGGGTTATGTCCCGCATACATCAATTAATTGCAGGAACCAACAGCTTACAACCATGATGGATTCTTCAAAGGAGAGATAACGGCTTTAACTTAAAATCTAAAATAATTCTAGATCTGCAGCACATTTCCAATGCTTAGAATTTCGGAAATAACTTTAAACATTTCCAGGAACTAGCATCTATAAGAACTTCCAACTGAATTTGAAGGGAAAAATAGATAAAACTGAAGCCATTACTCGAGAACTGGACAAGCTGGTCTAGCACCATAGCTACCAATCTCTTTCCACAACCGTCCTCTAATCAGACCCAATTTCTGCAGCTTTTATATTTAACAAGTTTACTGAGCAAATCATACAGTAACATTCCAAACGGATTTGTGCTCGCAGTTTCTTTATATGTGGGGCACTAATGTTATGGTGTAGAATTTGCAGATGACCAACATTATTTACAAGACATGATCTGAAAATGACTTATCAGAGCTTCCAAGTTCCGGAATTAGCAATGGTGGTGGTTTTTCTTTGATATAGCTGCTTCCTCTGAACTGGGTGTTTTGGCCAGCTTACAACTCCTGCGTAAACCTCAAATCGAGACTTGATACCTCTGGCCCAGTTTGGATCATGGCTAACATCAAAATACTGCAATTTCACACGAATCTTTGCCCCTCCCCTAATAGGCTCCTGTTTTTCATTAAGAATCTCAAGCCACTGCTCGAACTCATGGCCATCCAGGAGCTCCTTTACAGGTACATAGGCTCTTCCAACCACCATTGCGCCAACTGAGTTATCATCTTTAACACTAAAAACCACATTGCCAACTTGATGAGCACAATAAATGTGAAAGGACTCATACCATCCTGGGTTCTTGGGTTCATTGTGAATGATCTGAGTTCGACCCACAAGGGTTCTCTCCAGATCGATGGTTGCATACAGTCTGTTAGATCCTTTCCCAACATTCCGCCAAGCCAAATACTATACTACACATGGAATTGGAATCGAGTAACCTAATTCATATCGTAGTTCTGTATTCTAACACACACGGTAAGTATTCATATAATGATGCTGCTTATTATCGGTCCAAATAGCCTCATTTATAGTACCATTATTACTAATTCTCTTTCCCTTTAGCTTTCCTCATTACTTTTCAACAAGAGCTCCCAAACCCTCTTTGCTGAAGTGTTCTGCAAAAGCTTCAGTAGTGCGCTTCTAAATTGGGAACAAATCAAGAAGATTATCTTCTATCTTCCCTCGCTTCAGCAATGCTATGAGATCATCAAGATTGTTATCAACCAAATACTCCTTGAAAAAATCTGTGATGAATGAGAGCACAATTCCCTTGGAAACAAGGTTGTCTTTAAGCAAAGGCTGAAAAACGATTTCTGGTGGAAGCCCTGATAATTTCTGAGAGAATGTGAGTGCAGTAAAAATGGCAAGCTTTTTCCTTTCACTGTCCTCAAAAAGCTCAAGGGATTGTAAAAACCGTCACATAACATTTTCAAGGTTCTTGATGAGGAAAGGCCTCCTGTGTAGTATCTTCTGTATATACAGAACACTTGGCAAAATATTATGCCTTGAAGGTTCACATCCTTGCTCCAAAACTAGACTCCACATGATTTATTAATAGGCTCTTATCTTTAGACATTTGGAATGCTGCCAGAAACTGAAATTTTGTTGGAGCAGATCTGATGATAACACAGGGTTTTAAAGGTTCTAACATCTACAAGTTGTTAGAATGTTGTGAACATATGAAATAATATCATAACACAATATAAAATATGGAAAACATTACTAGTCTATCCTTTTATCTACCAAGCAACATAAAGCATGAAATAAAATTGGAGAAAACAAAACAACAAGAGAATATCGATATACATGGTTCACCCAATATGGGCTACGTCCACGTTGCATCTTCCATTATTCTAAAAATAGATCTCCAAGATTAAATGGCATCCTCACATATGCATCACATCAAGCTGCATCACTTAATCATGTCATAAGCATGTGTGTACAAATGACATACACAACATGTGATGTGTGATGAACTACAATCAACACATACCCAAAACGGTCTCCTTCGCCTCTCTTATATACCAAGAGATTTGGACTACAATACATCCCATAACACATGTGGGATAAATGACTTTCCACCTCTTTATATAGAGAATGGTTACAAAGGATATAATTACAAGGATGCACGTGGGATAACTCTATTTTATAATATTAGAGTTATTTTATGCCTTTAAATGATATTTTACCAATATACCACATAAGTCATCATTACATATTCTAACAGTCCTCCTTAATGATGACTAGGAGAAAGAATACAAATGGAAGGAAGGTGGAAACACACCGACATACACCTTGATGACAACTTCCAGATCAATGCTCCATATGATGCGAATAAAAAAAACACTTCACCTCGTGGACTTGATGAAGACAACATCCACTTCTCATGAAACTGCATCCAAACCAAGTTGTATGATGAATGTTTGCGTAACACAACAGTGTATGGCCAATACAACAGAACACGTGGATTCAAAATCATCACAACCTGTAACTCAACTGATAGCTGAAAGGACTCTGCAATTAGACCCTATGACGAAGACAAGAACCCTGGATCCATACATCGAAATAGTCATCAGAGAGCTCTTACTAAAGATTAAATTGTGAATACAAGACCCAGATGCTCTTTCCATCGAAACATGATCCAAACAGATAGTCTTCACAACAGAGATGAAAGATGCATGAACAGTAGAAGATGGATGTCCACCATACAACATTACTATAATATTGTGATATAATATGATAAAATTCAACATTCCATTCATTCTTAACATCAACCATCTTTGTTGCAGTAATGGATAAATTGAAAAGAAGAACAATGCTGAAAAACCAGAGATCCACAACCATCATATGCTTAAACAAGAAAGGAATAGTAGAAGCACACTATCCCACAACATAGATAACTAATCTGCACAAAGGAAATTCCAAGAGTAAAGCATATAATAAGCATGACAAGCCCAAAAACAATAAGAGACGATAAAACGACATTACTCAAGAACACATAAATAATAGGAATTGCTTCTATGCAAGACCATATAAATTTTGAGCAAAAGATTATCAAGAAAAAAGATATGATGTGATATAATATATAGAGGAGCATAAACATGAATGAGCATAATAGATACCAATATAGAACAATGAGCCAAGATATCATTTAAATATATGAAAACATATAGTCATCAAGCAACTAATCTTAAGAACATGTTCATTTCTTGTTAACACCATGTTAATATGCAAGAGATGAATGCCCTAAAAATGTCAATGGTTCCGTATAGGAACGTTGGAGACAAGAAACACATGTCAATGCTTCCATATAGGAACGTTGGAGACAAGTAGGAACAAGACAACCTATGTAATCATAAGAATATAAATATCAATGCAACAAGAACAAGGTGTTAATGACAAAGATTTCAAGATTATAAGATTGTCCAAAGCCATATAAACATTGAGTAAAAGATGGTCAAAATAAACATGACATGATATATATGAAAATAGATGAAAATGTTTAACATGATCAACACATAGCAAATTATGATCAACCCATGATATCACATAGATTCAAAAAAATGATTTCACTCAAGAAATCAATTAGCAAAATCATATAATGATCTTAAAGAGATTGCTTATAAAAATTGTGAAATTTATTTTACACAAAGGTTAACAATAACATATAAATAAAGGGAGTTGAAGACGTGATAGGAGAATGGAAAACCTGAGCAGTCTCTTGAATTAACGTACTTCTTAGTTTTTCCCGTTCAATGGCAGAGATTGCTTGGTAGGTTGTTGATAGCCGGATTGTTGCCAGGCGGTTGTAATTTTTGCTGTTGGTGACTACTTTTGGACTGGGCCGTGGTTTTCTGTTCTGGGTTTAGGGTTTTCTAGTGGTTTGGCGTTTTTTTGTGGGGTTGTTTGGCTGCCATGGTTCTCTTAATGGAGGATCAGGAGGTTGATTACTCCAGTGACAGGCTGGAGAGCATTGACATCTGGGAGGTGACAGGTGGTGGGTCTTTGGAGCATTTGGTGGAAATCCCTAGGTTGGGTCTAGATGAACAGGTTCCGGTTAATAAGCTGCTAGGGTTGGAAGACATTCCTTCTCCGTCAGTTTTTCCTGTTTCTTCGCCGGTGGCTCAAGTTCCGGCTGTGGCGCCCTATTTTCAGTGGCATGAGGGTTTTTTGGGGTCTTCAAGTTGGTCAGATGTGGGGGTGTCAATGTCTCCAAATTTTGGGCTTGCGTCGTCTTCATTGCAGCAAGGGTTTGTGTCTGATGATGGTAGTGCACAGGCGTTTGTAGGCGGTGGTTGTGGCCAGAATTTGCAGGGTCAGGGCTCGAGCGGTGATAATTCAGTGGAAGATTGGAGGGTGCCTTTGGCTGCTGCGGAGCATCGGGGGTGTGGCTCTCCCTGTTGGTTTCCCTCGGCTGATTGTCAAGGGGATGTGGGTGTTCCGGCTGTCAAACAGGTTGGGGTTCATGGTCATTCGAAGGGGCGCCGTAAGAACTGGATCAAGAAGAAGCTGGTTCGAAATTATGCTGTTGGTGAAGATTTAGCTTGGGACAACGTCTTGAACATGGCAAAATGTACTCTGGTTGGGCGGGTTATGGGGCGAAATTTTTCTAAAAAGACCATTCAAGATTGGGTTGCTGTCTCTTGGGGCCTCCATTTTGGTTATGTACCGGAGATTGAGCTGTTGAATAGAAGCTGGTTTGCCATAAATCTGCAGAAGGAGGAGGATTTAGGATGGCTTCAATCTAAATGTTGGCATATTGATCATTCTCTTGTTCTTTTGAAGCCATGGACCCCCCTTTTTGATGCCAGCAAAGAGAGGGTGGACATAATCCCTATTTGGGTGAAATTACCAGCACTCCCCCTTCATTTCTGGGATTTGTATCATTTCAGAAGGATTGGTGATATCCTTGGTACTTTTCTGGAAGCGGACCTATCCTTTCTTGAAACAAAGGAGAAAAAGGTGGCTCGAATCCTGGTGAATTTGAATATCAGGGAGGGTTTGGCAGAATCTATTATTTTGGAATGGGGACCGGATCCCATTACTCAGCTCTTGGATTATGAGAATGTTCCATTTCGGTGTAGACGGTGCCATGTTTATGGGCACCCGGCGGCATCTTGTAAACTGCAGGCGCGTCCTCACAATGGAAATCGGAGGAATGGTGTTCGGGCTGCATTTGACAAACCTACTGAGATGCCACATGAGGTTTTTGGCCCTTCTCAGTCCTCTACGGACGATTTGGACAGTGACCTGCCTGTTGAAGATTTGCTGGTTCCTGTTCCTGGGGTGGTCGAAGAAAATTTGGATCAGCCTATGCAGACTACCGTTCTGGTCGAAGATTCGACAATTGAGGATCCCTCTGGTCCTGGTAACCCTAATCTTCCTCTGTTATCAAATGTTAATATGTTTTTGAACAATGTTTCCTTTCATGGTTTTGATTGGATTGATGGTTTGAGGAAGCTATCTCTTTCGGGGCAGTCTGACCTCCATTTGCCTTTTGACTCTGATGAGGTCTTTTCGGGTTTGGGATCTCACCTTGTTGCTTCCTTCTCTAATTTTGACCCTGTCCATCCTTTAAATGTCAGTTCAGATTCTGATCTTGTCAAACCTTTTCCTTTGGAAGCTCCCCCTCCTGCTGTTGTGATCCCTGCACCTGCTATTTGTTCTGAGGAGTCTTGTCCTTCCCCTCTAGACTCTATGGAGTCAGGTTATTTTTTAAGATCCTGCCACAAACCTGTTCCGGGGTTGGGTAAGAGTTCCTCGTCGGTGAGAAAAGGAAGAGGTCGGAAGTCTAATCTATCCAAGGCTCAGTCCAGAGCCAAGGAGGATTTGCTGGGAGGTTCACAAATTTTGATTGAAAAGGCCCTTAGAGCGGAGATGGCCTTGAAGAAAGGTTGTTTATGAAGATTATGTCTTTCAATTGCAGGGGGCTGGCTGGGCCTGGCAAGAAATCAGCCCTCATGAGGGTGCTTTCTCTTGAGCATCCTGATGTGTTAATGTTACAAGAGACTTTAGGTGTTGGGGTGGTGATTCAGGGGAAGTTGGAAAGCTGGTTTCCTGGATGGTCATTTGTGACTTTGGATGCAAAAGGTAGATCTGGGGGTCTGGCGGTGGGTTGAAAAAATAATTGTGTGAAGATGATTAACTCTTGGGGATCAGAGGCCGTGTTGGGAGTCGAAATATTTTCTGAAGATTTGGGGATTTCTCTTTCAGTGATTAATGTCTATGGTCCTTATATTAATAGAGCTCCCTTTTGGGAATCATTGCTTCAAAATCCATTGGTTAAAGGTGATTCGGTTGTATTGGGTGGTGATTTAAATTTTTCACTGGGGCATAATGAGGTTTGGGGTCCACATGCTCAGGTTGATTCCTTGGCGAGGTTTTTTGTGCAAAAATTGATGGTGCAGGGTTTGCTGGATATTGAGCCTGTAAAACTTAAACCGACTTGGAGGAATAATCGTTGTGGGGATGCTAGGGTGGCTAAAAGAATTGATTGCTTTTTGGTTGCTGAGTAGTTGGTGGACAGTTTTTTCTTGGTAAGACAATGGGTGGGCAATGGGGGTCATTCTGATCACTTCCCTATCTTTTTTGAAGTTAAAAAGGGGCCCAGCAATCCTCCGAGCCTTTTAAAATTCAATAAATGTTGGCTACAGGATGAGTCATTCAAACACCTTTTTCTTTCTCATTGGATTCCTTTTGGGAGGGATAATGACAGGTCAGCTGCATTACAGTTTGCAGACAACATTAAACGCCTTAAGGTGTTTATCAAGGAATGGGCTGTAGCGAAGAGGCAGAGAGATGAGGCTAAATTAAAGTCTATTGAAGAAGCTCTCCTTTTGATGTATGAAGGCGTTGGAGGGGGGTTTCTAACTCTTGAGTCTAAAGAGATCTTGGCTAGGTTGGAGGGCAGGCACAATTCTCTTCTGTTGGAAAAAGAGGAAGCGTGGAGACTTAAAAGTCGTGCGATTTGGTTGGAAAGTGGAGATGATAACACAAAGTTTTTTCACGCCTATGCCAGAGGTAGGAAGGTGGCAAATACTATTTGGAGTCTGCGGGATGAGGAGGGTTCTTCATATGTTTCTTTTGAAGAAAAGGCCAGATGTGGGGTGACTCATTTTCAACAACTGTTCAAAGCACCTGCTCAGGCCTCAATTGCAGAGATTATTCAACTTGCTCAGATGTTCCCTCGTTTCGTGGATGAGGAGGGCAATGGGGATCTTATGAAGGCAGTTTCGGAAGAGGAACTTAAGATGGTTATGGGAATTTTTCCAAAAGACAAAAGTCCAGGACCAGATGGCTGGACTATTGATTTTTTTCTGTCTCTCTTCGACATCCTGGGGATGGATTTGTTGCAGGTGATAGAAGACTCTAGGTCTTTAGGTTGGCTTCCGGTGAGTTTCAATACAACTTTCATAGCTCTCATCCCAAAGTCCGACAATGCCAGAACTCTAACTGATTTCAGGCCTATCTCATTGTGCAGTTGTGTGTATAAGATTATCTCAAAAGTCATAGCGGTCAAATTGAAGGCTATTCTTTCAGAACATATTTCTGCAGAACAGTTTGGTTTTCTGGAAGGTCGGCAGATCCATGAGGCAGTAGGGGTGGCTCAGGAAGGACTTCATAGTCTAAAAGCAAGAAGGATGAAGGGCGCTATTCTTAAAATTGATCTTTTTAAGGCCTATGACAGAGTCGGTTGGTCTTATTTGAGGTTGCTTCTAACACATCTTGGTTTTGGCATCAATTTTATAAGATGGATTATGTCTTGTATTACTACTGTTTCTTTCTCTGTTTTGATCAATGGTGCAGCTTCTTCCTTTTTTCATGTAGAGAGAGGGCTGAGACAAGGCTGCCCTTTGTCTCCGCTTCTCTTTCTTTTGGTTGCTGAAGGTTTAAGCAGGGCTTTAAGAGGAGCTCGTACAGAAGGTCGTTTCACTGGGATTCAGATTGCTCCTAATCTAAACATTACACATCTACTCTTTGTGGATGATGTACTGATTTTCTGCTCTAGTTCTAAAGGAGAATCTAAGGTGCTTAAGGAGATCATGGATCTTTTCACAAAGGCAACTGGAATGGAGATAAATACTGGTAAATCTTCATTGACTACTCATATGTTAAGATCTGAAGAGGAGTCTGAACTCTTGCGATTTTTTCCATTCTCTACAGCAGGTTTGGAGGAAGGACTAAAATATCTTGGCTTTTCTTTAAAAGCAAATAATTATCGGAAATAGGACTGGTTTTGGTTGATTAGAAAGGTTGAGAAACGCCTGATGGTTTGGAGTCACAAGTGGCTTTCTAGAGCTGGCAAATTAGTTTTAGTCAAAGCTGTTTTGGAGGCAATTCCGGTGTATTGGATGTCTTTATCTTGGATACCGAAAGGGATCCTTGAAAGGATTAGGAGGATTTGTTTTAGATTCCTCTGGAGTGGTCATAAAGAAGATCAAACTACTCCTTGGGTGAACTGGAAAAGGATTGCTGTTCCAAAAGGATTTGGAGGATGGGGTCTTAAGGATATTTTTCTGTTTTCAAAAGCTTTGGTTGCCAAGGGAGGGTGGAGATTGTTGAAATCCTCCAATCTGTGGACCCGGGTGCTAAAACAGAAGTATATTTTTGGAGAGAGTCTGCTGGATTGGATTCAAAATCCCAGGAAGTCTCATGTAGGTGGCTCGGTTATTTGGAAAGCAATTGTTAACTCTTTTGATTTGATTGAAAATAACTTAGCTTGGGATGTGGGTAATGGGGAAAGTGTTTTGATTGGTAGGGACCCATGGATGGGCAGTTTTCAACAACACCTTCTTCCTCCTGATGTTATTGAGTTGTTAGGTCAACAAGGGGTTTTCATGCTTAATCATTTAGTTGTTCCAAGGCTCAATGAACCGTGGATTCAAAATTGGAAAAGGGCTGGTTCCTTTGATCTGGGGGCTAGGGAGACTGTTATTTTGGATCAATATCTTCGGGAACTGGTGCGGTCTAATATTATCCTCTCGGATCAAGAAGATACTTTGGTATGGGAGGTTGATCCGGGGGGTGTTTACAGTCCTAAGGTAGGGTATTTAGCTCTTTGTACAGGGTTGGCACAAAGGGATGCAGTCTGGTGGTGGAAGCCTCTGTGGAGGCTTAATTGCCCAGCCAAAACCAAGATGTTTATGTGGTGTGTTTTGTATAATAAGGCTCCAACGTGGGACATTCTTCAGAAACACTCATTTCAGGGTCTGGGATGGTGTGTTCTATGTAAAAAGGCGCTGGAATCTTCTATGCACTTGTTCCTTAATTGTTCCTACATTCTTGATGTCTGGAAGGAAGTTTCCATATTAATTGGTTTTAATTGTCAATGGGAAGGGGAAACTGTTGGGGATGCCTGGCTTTCTTGGTGGAGGACTTCAAACCAGACACAGCGTAAATTACCTTTGTTGGTCCTCTGGGGGGTCTGGCTGGCTCGTAATCAAGCTATTTTCAAAAATGCCTTATGCACTCCTGCTATTTCTGGTTCTCTATCAGTGGGTTTATATAATTCTTTTCCAGAAAATAACAGGCCTGGTAGAGCTCGAAGGTTTTTAGCTTTGGATATTGATCGATCTCTTCCGTGGGCTTTTTTTGATGGGGCAGCCCAGTTTAATATGTGTGGCGGTGGTGCAGTTATGTTCTTATCTGATTCTCATTTCTTTGCTATGTCATTGGGGCTTGGGGGAGGCACAAATAATTTTGCTGAATTAATGAGTCTGAAATTACTGCTGATGTTTGCCTTGGAGACAGGATGTACTGCTCTTAATTTTTTTGGGGACTCTTTGAATGTCATACACTGGATCAATCATACACAAGAGTGTAGAAATTTGAGATTAACTCATATTATATCTTCCATTCGACAGATCCTCCTTTGATTTGACTCCTTTTCATGACGACATGTATACAGGGAAAATAACCAGGAAGCGGACAAAGCTTCCAAGGAAGGGCTCTGGTTGGAAATGGGCACTTGGTTTGTGACAGAGTCTAGTGAAGGCATTGTTCAGACTTATTATCACAGGCCTTTCTTTGATGTCATTTGAGATGGATGTGGGTTCAGACTTATTGACAGATGCTACAGTTTTTGTTCTTTTGGCAGTTTATGGATTCAGTGGGTCTATACTTCTTTGCCTGTGTTTAACGGCACTAGTTATGACTGTCAGCTGTTTATGGTTGTTATTTTGTGGACAGATCATTAATATGGTTTTCCTTGATCTCTGTATATAGATGGAACCATTTTTTTATATGTTCCCAGACATATGAACTGTTTGCATAGACAGCTGCTATGTCAGTGGGTTCATATTTTGGGATAATTATGCTCGTAGTGTATGCTGGAGTGGATTCAGATTTATTGACAGTTGCTACAGTTTACTGTTCTTGGCAGTTTATGGATTTCTCAGTGGGTCCATACTTCATTGGATGTGTATACCGAAAATAGTTATGTCTGTTAGCTGTGTTCTGGTTTATTTTGTGGACAAAGTCTTTACTGTGGTTTCAGCTTTTTTGCTGACAGTAAATTGGATGAATGATATGAAAATATGTAATGCTCTATATCACTATCGTTACAAAAGCATATGTGATTGCTTTGTTGGTTTGTTTTTACTTTTCAGAAGACTAGATAGTCTAAATTTTGGATCCATTTTTTGGACTTTGGAATTCACCTGGCTGTGAATTTACTGAATGTAATTTTGATCTCGAAAGATGAATAAAATTACGCTTTTTTTTCTTGGAAAAAAAAAACATATAAATAAAGAAAATAATGATCACAAAATAACACATATAGAATCATCATTATCATTATTAGAAGAGTGAGACCATGTTTTAATATTGAGCAAAAAAAGTTGATGAAATAATACAATGATATCACTTATAGATATGAAAATATAGTCATTAAACAACTAAGTCCTAAGAATAGGTTTAATTTTTTTTGTCACCATTACCATACTAGAGATCCATGCCCCTGAAAATGTCAAAACATCTTCCACACAAAGAAGGTTATAGACATAAACAAAAGTAATACAACCCTATGTAAACATGATGAATAAGAACAAAAACCTTAATGCAAATAATCAAGAAGCTCATGACAAGAATTTCAAGATAAGAGATGAATAAAAGATGAATTTTCTCGCCAAAACCGAAGCCCAACAACTGCTAAAAGATGGATATGTCACTCTGCAGTAGAAAACCGAAAACAAACAAAAAACAAACAAAAAATTTAAAATGACCTTAACCTGGTCAATATTTCCTTGAATGTTTAATATAGTCTGTTTTCAGAACTAGAAAAGTCTTTCTGCATGCACCAAGCGTAAACATAATAGAAATTTGGGCATGCAATCAAAAGATATTCGCTCTGCAATATTTCCAACCGTATGGAAAATTTCTGAAAAATAACTTATTTTAAATCAACGATATCTTCGCTTTCCGAACACGAAATCAGATGATTTTTTTTTTTAAATTGAGTATTTTTGCAAGAAGAACTCAGATCTACAATCTATTTCTGAAAACGAATACATAGAAAGTGTTAAAAAAAAGATCTGAAAGTCGTCGGCCAATTTTACATTAAACACTTCTCCACGAGGGTTAGAGTTTGAAAGAAAAAATTCAAATATATAGAATAAATCCCATATCTAAAAAATTACCACATGGGTATTATAGATTGGGTCACAAAACCACAAAAAAATGAAAATCCCAAGAAAATTCATGACATATATTGCTTGAAAAAAAATATCGAAGGAGGTAGAGCATAGCAACTTGCTCTTATACCATGTTAGAATATTGTGAACATATGAAATAATATCATAACACAATATAAAATATAGAAAAAATTACTAGTCTACTCTTCTATCTACAAAGAAACATAAAGCATGAAATAAAATTGAAGAAAAACAAACAACAATAGAACACCGATATACATGGTTCACCTAATATGGGCTACATCCACGAGAAGGATTGCATCTTCCATTATTCTGAAAATAGATCTCCAAGATTATGACATTCTCTCATATGCATCACATCAAGCTCCATCACCAAATCATGTCACAATCATGTGTGCACAAATGACATACACAACATGTGATGTGTGATGAACTACAATCAACACATACCAAAAGGATCTCCTTCGCCTCTCTTATATACCAATAAATTTAGATTACAATACATCCCATAACACATGTGTGATAAATGAATTTCCACCTCTTTATATAGAGAATGCTTACAAAGGACATATTTACAATGATGCAATGTGGGATAACTCTATTTTATAATATTAGAGTTATTTTATGCCTTTAAAAGATTTTTACCAACATACCACACAAGTCATCATTACCTATTCTAACACAAGTTGCAAGTTCCTATTAAGTACCTAAGCCTACGATTTGAGTTATTAAGTGACCGCATCCCCCTTTCTTTTCTCCGAGGTTTCTTATTAAGTTGAGGTCTCCCCCCAAGGCCCAGTTTCGACTCCCCACGCAACTATGCACGCCTTCCACCGACTTTAAGAATCCTTCCTTCAAATTCGTATGGTGAGGACCATACCCATTGGATATAAATCCTCTGATACTGGTATCAACTATGTGAAACTCCACTAAAATTAAATGTCTAGAAGCAACAAAATTAGACATGCTTACCTTCTTCAGATTCCACCAAATCGCTAGCCCACCTATTATGTGCATCGCATTTAGAGCTATAATTTCACCATTTTTTTCTTTCCAAGGTTTCCAACATTACCTACCTAATTCTAAAAATTAAAACAATATAAAAAATTAAAACTTAAAAACAATAATGGACATTCTAAAAATGATGAAATTAATGTCCTCTTACCCTACTAAAAAATAATATAAAATATATTTATATAACTTACAAAATCTATGATAAACTATTTTTTAATGTAACTTACAAGATCTATTGGAGCAAACAAAAACTTCCTCCCTCAATAGAGTGAATATATGTATAAATTCCTCTCTAAATAGAGTGAATATATTTATAAATTCCTCCCTCAATATAGAGTGAATATATTTATATTTATATAACTTTTTAGAATATTACACACCCCTAAATTAATATAAACAACATGAATGAGGTTAAATATTCATAATTAAATTGAGATAACAATAATAATATAAAATCATTAGCAAATGAGGTTAAATATTCATAACTAAATTGAGATAACAATAATAATATAAAATCATTGGCATTGGTTGCAATTATTTGAAAAGCCATAAAATTAAAACTAATTCAAATGTTACATAAATTAACAATAGCAAAAATCTCCAACCATACTAGAAACAAGTGCCACAAGGTGCCCAAGTCCCTGTTGTTTGGTTTACAATACTAATTACATATTATTACTATACAAAAAAACAAAATTGTCAGTATCATGCACCTAAATTTTTAGTTCTGCTGCCATCAAGGTCTGTTAGACTCTCTTCGTCTGATTTGATGCTTATTAAATATAGAAAAGGAAAAAGAATGCTAGTCACAATCTGATTGATCTTCATATGTGCTCTCTTGGTCAAACCTGGAGAAATGGTCGCACTGGGGATGAAGGTATTAGCAAAAGACTTGATCACTTTTTTTTTCTTTTTTCTTTTTTTATCTCAAACCATTTACTTCCTACCCTCTCTCCCTCTCCCAAAAACTCAGCAGACTTAAAGACATTGTAAAGGCTTGGGAGAGAAAAAGGAAATGCTCCAGGAAACAATAATTGCTGAACATTGACTCTGAGATTGATTCTCTCCTTTAGATATCCTCTGGCTTACGCTTTGTCTTCGAGGCCGATAGGATGAGGATTCTTAAAATTAAAAAAGAAAAATTCCTTGCACATGAGGTGCTTACCCTAAGGCTAAAAAGTAGGGCTATGTGGATCAAGGTGGGGGATGCCAACTCGAAGTTTTTCCATTCCTTTGCTTCAGCTAGAAGAAACTCTAAGATGATCTGGTCTCTCAAGGACCTTGAAGGAAATCTGGTCTCTAAAGACTCTCCTCTGAAACAATTGGGGTGAAAACATTTTTACCAACTTTTTGAGGATGATGGTAGCACCGATATTGCTGACCAACTAAAGGTGATTAGACTCTTCCCTTATTATACGCAAGAGATGGAAAAACAAGGTTTACTCAAGGCTATTTCCCTCTCTGAAGTTGAATCTGTTATGAAGGGGTTTAAAAAGGATAAAAGTCTAGGTCTTGATGGATGGTCAGTTGAATTCTTCCTAGCTTTCTTTGACTTAGTTGGGGAATATTTGTGATGTGCAGCTGAGCAAGCTAGACATGAGGGAAAAGTTACTGATGTTATAAATTCTACCTTTCTTACATTGATTCCTAAGTGTGAAAATCCTCTCACCTTTCCTGATTATCGGCCCATATCCCTATGTAATTTGGTATACAAGATCATATCAAAAATCGATACCCTGCATCTTAAACCCATCCTTGACAAGGCCATCACACCTCAACAATTTGGTTTCCTCAAAGATAGGAAAATCACAGAGCTTGTTGGTATTACTCAAGAGGTCCTCCATACTATAAAAACAAAAAATCTAAAGGCCATGGGGCTGAAACTTGATTTAGTCAAAGGTTTTGATCGAGTGAATTGGACATTTCTGAGACTAGTACTCTTATAGAAAGGTATACCTCTGGAAGGTGTTAACTGGATCATGGGGTGTATATCCTCTTCTTGTTTTGTTGTACTAGTTAATGGGACACCTTCAGATTTTTTTCCTACTTCTAGAGGGATTTGCCAAGGTTGTCCATTATCTCCATTGTTGTTCAAATTGATCATTGAGAGTCTCAGTCTTATAATTAGTGATGCTCAGAGTAAAGGTCATATTAAAGGTATTCATATCACTCCGAGATAGTCCATTACTCATCTATTCTTTGTCGATGATGTAATCCTTTTTGGTCTTGGTAATGTGGAGGAGTGGAGTGCTTATAAAAAAGCTCTGGATTTATTTTTCTCTGCCATAGGTATGACAGTAAGCAATGATAAGTCTTCCTTCTTATATAATGAGGTGGATGAGGATACCAGGAGACTCATTTCTGCATTTCTTCCATATAAAATGGAGTCCATTAACACAGGCTTCAAATATTTGGAATACTGCCTAAAACCTCTGGGGTATCAGACAATTGATTGGAAATGGATTATTTCTATGTTCGAGAAAAGGATCAATAACTAGACCTATAGACTTCTCTCTCTTGTTGGCAAAGTCGTCCTTATCAGATCGGTACTCATAGGATTGGTTGTCTATTGGTTTGCATTGGCTCGCATTCCTATTTCTATCTTGAACTCTATAAGACGGGATATCTTTTCTCTTCTCTAGGGAAGCTCAGATGGACATCAGAGATCACACCTGGCTTACTGGAAATCCATTTCTACACCATATGAATTCGGGGGCTAGAACATAAAACACCTCAACTAGTTTGGGACCTCTCTCAGACTTAAAAGTCTATGGAAGTTATTGATGGGGAATGGCATCTAGAGTCAGATTGTAGCACATAAATATCTAAAAGACAGACTCGTGGATGTATGGCTACGATCTCAATCATTCTCTGTTATAGGAACTTCATATATATGGAATGGATTTATTAGAGCTCTGTCTTGGATTACTTGTAAACTTGGCTAGAAATTTGGTAATGGGATGAATATCAGATTAGGTGTTGATCCAATTGCTAGCCTCAATGATTCCTATATTCTCCTTGAAGACCTCACAGAATATCTCACAAATATTGGGATCACGGACTTGGCCCAGGCACTGAACCTTGAAAGGGATCCTCACAGTCCGGAGTATTGGTATTCTGCAACTGATTTGAATATGGGGGGTATTTGGTATGATCACTAGACTTCATTTGTTAAAGGACTTACTCATGGTGGTATAAAGATTAGAAATACTGAGGATTCCCTTCTGTGGATGTATAACACAAAAAATGGCATGGTTACAACAAGGAAAGCATATGATCTCATTGTATCATCAAATTTGTCCCAAGTACAACATAGTTTCCACACACAGTTGTGGCACATGAACATTCCTTTGAAAATTAAATGTTTTATCTAGTTGGTCATTAAAAATAAAATAAATACTTGGGATAACTTGGTTAAGAAGGGTTGGATTGGTCCCAATAGATGCATCCTATGTAAATGCAATGTTGAATTGGCAAAACACCTCTTTGTGGACTGTTTTTTTGTACAGGAAACTATCATCAGCCTCCGCAAATCCTATAATTGCTCCCTAATTTGCACTGATACTTCAGTATTGGAAAATATTGTAACCTGACTTGGAAGAAAGGATGACTTACTTCACCTTCCCTTTTTTCTCACCTGGAACTTATGGAAGACTAGGAACTGCTACATTTTTTAAGGGAAATTACCATATTCTTCCCATCTTTGTCACATCATCATGCAAAATGTATTGGCCTACAAGGTGCCTCAGATGAAGGGCAAAAAAGTCAAGAACATCGGCAGCCTCCTGCCATATCCTACCCCTTTGGTTTTTTTGTTGGGGCTGTTGCAGACTCTACTGAAGGAGCTGGTATCTTTTGACTCGGCGTTAATCACTGTATGGCAGTATTTGTAACTATTAACAGAGCCATATTAGGAGTACTAACTAGTCATGACACTAGAGTCAATTACAACAATGCCATTCAATACTAAACTCAAGTAAGGTGTGGCAAGTCTGAAATTCTGTAATTAACATGATAGGACTTGCTTGGACATCCAGTCCCTGATTCCTGCCAGACTTTTCTCTGCCAAAAAATTGTGTCCTAAGTCCATGGTGGCCATAAACAAATAATATGTGCAGGCTACATAACACATGCCAAGGCTAAAACTGGCATGAAGAGACAAACTAGCTGGTATAAAACTATACTTGCAGTTGTACAGGTTGCATAAGAGACGCATGCAATTGTATATAATACACGTTACATACATGCAAATCAGTTTGAATTTCTTCTACCACCTTGCACGCATGCATCTAGTAGATCAAGGGATTGATACTTGTCACATGCACACATGTATCTCGTAGATCAAGGGATTGATACTTGTCACCTCCGAGATCAAGTGATCGATACTTGTCACGGTATGTTCTTCAATCGAGAAAAAGTAAACGTAGTATGCGATGAACACTTGTCTATGCCCCTTTTTATTAATTAAGTTTTATCATAAGCTAAATTCTTAATTAACTTAAACATAATTAAAATTTATAAACCTTCGTCAATTTGGTTTTCATGCACAATACACAACACATGAAAACCAAGCATTTGAACTTTATGCAACCACATAAGCACATGTCCTAAAATTTCTTCATAGGTGCTAAATATTGGTCCGGATACTGATTAAATAGGTGAATATGCTTCCCGTGCCTTTGCTCTATTGTCCTTGTTGTTGGACCTAGATATCCAATGGATAGCACTGGAACCTGTCTACTGAAGGGATGACAGACAGGTCCATCTCGGCGTGCGTGAGTTGATACGTTTTGTTTTTCTTTGTGGCTTCATCAACCATCAGGTGGAGCCTATTGTTGTGAATGTAAGTAGTCGTCATGAGCGATATGCAAGGTTCTGGTCCAGATGAGCTCCTTTGAGAAATGTAGTGATTCCACAAATTATATTGAACTTCATTTGCCTTCGGTCGAGCAAGAGCCTGGAAGGACCAACAACCTCACTCTAAGCAACTATGATGCTGGGCTTGAGAATATTTACAGCTTCTGGATTTAAGACCATGTTTGTGCCAATTTTATGATATTTCAGCCAGTAAATTGCTGATATTTGTTCTGTTTTTTTAACCTAAAGTTGTATGCCATAAGTAGGAAAAAAAATATTCGAAATTCCAAATGGCAATTATAAGTTAAAATTATAATTAGAGGTATATTAAGTGGACGTCATATCCAAAGTTAACTTGGTAATGTAATGAGATGCAATGTTTTGATAAATTTCAAGAATTTTATTATTTTATAAAGAATAATTATTTAATTTAAAGAAGAGCCATACAACTTCGATATTTGAAGCTAATTAACATGCATAGAAGCTCAATAATTATTTAATTTAATTAAGAGCGAGATAACTTCGATATTTGAAGCTAATTAATAGTCATAGAAGCTCTCTCTCTTCGTGTTACCTTCCATGTGGGTGTATCTACAGTACTATCTGTCATCAT